>VZTM01031190.1:41020-72018 GCA_013400555.1 Jacana jacana
AAAAAAAAAAAAAAAAGTCATGGTTGCATTCATTGTTATTGCACTTCTTTTTCAGCTCTGCAGTCTTCCTCTTGCATGAAGCTGCATAATGGCTTTGTGTCCCGTAAAGTTATCTCAACCAAAATCTGCTGCAACAAGCTCTAGTACTAAGATGGGTCCTTCAAAATCAGTCCTTACTATTTAGGTTATATCAACTGAAATCTTGCCCATTGCCCTGGGGCTTCTGTATTTTTGCTCTCCTGGGTAGAATTCTCAAATAATCTCCAAGCTACACCTTGCCTGCTGTTAGGTGACTGTGCATCTGCATTGATGACTGTTAGCACTGATTGAGAGGCACATCTTTTTCACAGATAAAAAGGGCCACAGGGTCTACTAGATCATGTCCTCTCAAGTTGTATTACAGGCTGCTGAATTTCACAGTGTTACCTTGGCATTCAGCCCAGTCAATATTTTTAAGTTGATCAAGGGTATATTCCTGGTCCCCTTGAATCAGCAGTGCCTTCCTTGCCCTGAGAGAAAAAATTTGCCTATTTTGGGACCCCGAGAGCAACAATCCTTGGATGCTCACCAGGCCACATGTGTATCCATCACGTGTATCACTGTGACATCAGTAAATCTGTGGCAGTCTTAGCTGTCATGGAGGCCATCCATCATTTAGGCTACTGGTCACACGAATACCGTTGTGTAATTTATGAGGAGAGACACTGCATTGGGATCATCAACAAAACCAATGCCCTGACCCCGCTTTGGCTAGGACAGGTTTTGGATGATATAAGCAAAGTGATCTAATTTAAACATCCTCAAGGGACTGACCAACATTATGAGTGTTTATTGCACACTGGACACAGCAGAGTTGTACATAATCTTCTGATGTTTTGGAATGCCATCCTCAGCCTCCTGGGTCAGGCCAGCTTCCTCTCTCTGCCCAGTTACACAAAATGTTATAAAAGCACATATCTGCTTTGTTAGCAATACTATCTTCCTACCCCAGTGTATTACAGCTTTAGTAAGCAGCAGAGCACAAGCAAGTAGCTCACCTCCATCCTTCCCTCCTGATGAATTTTAACGGTGTTCAGCACCACTGGTGGGAACTTAGGTAATATTATCCAGGGAGAATTGAGGACAACTGGATGCTTTGCAGCTTATCACCTCTTCTTAAACTAACTTTTCAAAGTCTTGGTGGCTCTGATTCAGTGGACAAAGTGGTTGTGTGTGACATAAGGCCCACTGGTATTGCCAGATCCACCACCCTCAAGGGACAATCATGATGACCAATATATGTGTCTCCACCTGGACTCAGGATTCTGGACTGACCTTTTCATTCCTGGACACCTTTTCTTTTAAGTTGTTTTCTCTACCATCCATATTTGCCCTGAAAGCCTAGCCAGGTAGTAGAACAGCCTCCTCTGTGCTCTCTGTTCTCCTCCCAGTGGGAAAGAAGCTGTATTTCCCAATATAGCCTGCAGGAGGTCACCACACCTGAACATTTCTGATGTATGCTTAAACTCACGAAGGCAAATTTTCTCTTGTACTTTTGGATATTCCCACATGGCTGTCACTATGCTCCAACCAGAGCTTTTTGCCCCATGGGATAAGTAAATAAGCCAGGTCTCAAAAGCTATCAGATATTAAAGTTAATGCTGCTCCCTCAGGTACTCTTAGGGCCTGTTCCATATGGTCATCACAAGCTCAAGCAAGGTGGTATCCTGGAGTTATAGTAGTCCTCAAAAATTGTTTGGAAATTCTTGGACCCCACTGCATGTCACATCTACTGGTTATGTCTGTTATTTCACTGAGGTGCCAACAAAGATCTGATAACTGTCCTCTTTTCTGAGGAAGGCAATAGCCCAATCTGCAAATGGCTAGGGTTTGTAATGGCTGAGTACAAGCGTCACGGAAAGGACTTTCCACCAAGGAAGAAGGTGAAATGAGGGGAGGAGAAAGACCTAAGGGCCTTCTCAAAGCTACTGAATCAAGAGTGGCAAGATTTGAAAGGTAAAGACCCTTAAAGAAAGGAGTTTGTGGTATGAAGTAAGCTCTAACAGCCAAACTAGAAATGACAAAGATTTTTCTTTTCCTCCTTGGAGACCAAGAAGCCATGCAGAGTGCACACATAGACTGGTCCTTTTTGAGACATCTAAGATTACTTATTCTTCATTTATATAAAAACCAATTCCTCTCTGTGGCCCCAGGCAAAATATTCAAAGAAAGATGGGAAACATAAAAACAGACTACCTCCTGGCTTGGCTTATTAGAAAATCAATCATTCTGGTGTGAATAGGATCTGTTAGACTTAGTTGATGGTAATAGAAGGGAATATAAGCTCTTCTCCTGCCTTAACAGCCATTTTCTTCATTTATCTCTTAATTAACTTTTCAGAGCACATGAAGAACAGAAAACAACCCATTTTTCCCACCCACTTTAGAAATTATTCTTTAATATTGCCCTGCAGAGGGTCAAGGTTGTTTAGTATCCTGCAGTTAAGTGAGGAAGAGCAAGGCAGTCATCAGAGTGGGTTACAGAGTTTTGAACTATATCGTAATCCTATAAAGAATGCAACTTGAAATTTATTTTCATATAAGGAGCAAAAAAGGGAGGGAAACTCTTGGACTTCATAATGTTGCTCAGTGGCCAAGACACCTTTCGCATTGCTGGGGGCGTGACAGTCACAACTCCGCAGTCTGCCTTTCACTGCCAGCTCTGCACTCCCTCACTCAGGCTGGCAAGGCACCATTTTCCAGACTCTAGAGCTGTATGTTTCCCTTGTTGCTCATATTATTGCTCTCGTGTTGTTCTTCTCATAGCCTTGCACCTACACTAGCCTTGTTAGTGTCATTATGGCAGGTTCTCCTTTTTGCCATTGGCATGAGAATCCCACCTTCCTTTCCCCATTTTTCTTATCCTTGGTTGCAGTTTTTGGTTTACATTATGAGAGTCCATAATATGCACGCACTACCAGCACCTAACCCTCATTAAAGCACTCCCAATCAATGCTATCAGCACCATAAGTAAGAAAAGCAAGAGAGAGCTTGAGCAGGTCATGACAAAGATGATGTAATTACCACAAGAAACACTGCGGGGAGAACCACTGCTGCACTGGAGAGGACACCTATGACGATGTTTGACTGGGGACCCCCATCACTTCTTCTCCTGGCTGGCCCAGGAAAGTCTTTCAGATTTTTCTTTCGCTCAGTCTCTCTTCTTCTGTTTCTATTTTTCTCCCACAGTAACTTTCACAATTACAGTCAAGGTATGTTAGAAGGCTATAGACCCTGTCAAGAAATCTTTGAGCGTGTGAACTTGGCTCAACATCCGTTGTGAAGCAATAACAAAGCTAAGTCTCCAGCGTTAGAGATACCGTCTTGGTAGGCTTGTGGAGTTCCCAAGTAGAGTATAATGGGGATTAGAGAAAAAGTCAATTAGAAGAGCCAAAGCAGAGGACACAGCCTCAGATCAGAATTCAAGGCTTGGAAGTAAAATCAAGACAATACAGAAGTTCATTGAACTATGAGGTCATAAACCATTGAGATGATATAGAGCAAGGACAAAACTTGCAGTTGAAAGCCTGAAAAATGCAGTCAGACTGAGTTTGTAAAAAACAGCATGAACATTGCTCAAAGAGCAGAAGCATAGGCATTAGAAATGTTCAGCCTTCAGACAGCTTTTGTGTTTTTAAGAAACGAAATCATTTTATGAAAGTCTGGAGACATGGACTGACAGTAGTGAAAAAGAAAGAAAGTGAAAGTGCTGTAATAATCTATATCATTGTTAGCAAGGCGAGACAAGAGTTTTGCAAGCAAAGAATCAAGAGGATTTGTTCTGCCAACTGTTTAAAATACAGCTACATCCAGGAAGTACAATAACATATAATTATTTACCTCTTAACTTGTACTCGTTAAGATTATTAGCATAATCTTATCAGAATATAATTATTAATGATAAAGGTTTGGTAGGATTCAGTGATTGTTTCTGCTGAAAATTATCAGCTATAATCAGTGTTTCAGCGCTGTTCATTTGATTTGGTGTACTAAATAACAAACTACAGTCTTACTGTTCAGAGGCTGAACGCTCTGAAAAATGAAATTATTTCAAACACAGTTTTTCATATTCTATACAGCAATAATTTTGTCTGCCTGTGGAATTATGTGAAACCCATTTCAAAGTTATTTTAAGAAGCAAAAGAACTGAATTCGAACTGCTTAGAATTTGGCATTACTCAGTTATAGGACAGTCCCTGCTTCCAGGGGACTTAATATAAAGCTTGGAATTTCATCTGATTGCTAGCTACCTAAGTTAAAAGCAGAGAAAATGTGAATTCCTATAACCACTATGTAAAAGCAGAGTGGATTATGATCCAGAATCACATCACTTATCACTTTGGCAGGTCCTGTGAGGTGATCAGGAAGGAGAGGAGACCAGGAGCTGATGTGAGAGGCCCTTTGGCTCTTCTGCAAGAGGCAATGGAGCCCTGAGTCCATGTGGCCCTTTCACAGGGTGGTTTCTGTCAAATTGAGACAGTAATATTTTACAGTGGGTCATCACTATGAGACTAAAAGGAAGAAGATGTCTCACAGATTTTTCCAACTAGAGGTCAGTTGGCAGACAGTGAAGATTCAATGTGAGTGACCAGGACACTGCCCAGTCGTCCAGCCAGTCTCTAATCGCAGCCTCAGTTATACAGCTTTGACCCATACATGATTTTACAAGGTGACTAGGCAATGGCCATCCCATAAGGTATCACCACACCCAGATCTTTCTCCTCCTGCTGCTGTTTCCATTTTATGAACCCACATAGCAATAATTGCTACAGCAATAGTTGTTATTCATCCTTAAATTCCTGAAGTTTCACTTTGTGCTATTAAATTTCACCACAGATCTAACCCCCTAACCTGCAGGGTCATCTACTTTGTACAAAATAGTCATATTGCTTTGGTATTAATAGTGCCAACCAGCTTTATGGCATCAGCACTAGAAAATTAATCTGTGAAATGACAACCTTTTTTGCCAAGGTCACTAATGAAAATAACAGAGCAGATTATTCACAAGATTAATTCTTGGGGAGGGGGTAGTGGGGAAGCCAAGCCAAACTTTTTTTTTTTCAGTAACATTAGCACTTTTCTGTAAAGAAATTTAGTACTGGAAACATTGGCTCATTGCTTGGAGCAGTTGGCCATTTCAAAACTTGTTCTGTGTGTATCTTATAATTTATTTCTTGCTGAGGTATAAAATGAAAGTTGTGATCTATGAATAGTTTCCCTCAGGTTAAGGATATTTTTAGAGACAGAGAAAGAATTTGAAAAATCTCACGGCCAAGTCACATCTGCAAAGCCAAGTGCCTTTATTTACTGTTGGAAACTGTGTATTTATGTAGTTATTCACGTATAAAGTATCAGAGTTTCTAGAAACAAATATATATATGACATCAAGCAGACCAAATAGAGCTAAATCACATATACTATAAGACTTGTAGCTGATTTACTAGCGTTTTTTACTTCCCTGTTTAGTGTTCTGATTTTTTTTTCACAATTCACACACATTCTGCTAGTTTCCAGTAGAAGCTGAGGCTGTTATGATTATTTTAAATTAGCAGAGAGTAATCAGTCTAACTGAGACACTAGCGAAATGCAAACCCATGACTTTTTAACATTCCATGTCACCTTAACACATTCTGAGTACATGAAGGAACATAGAAAGGTTTGTCTATATCTTTGTTTCATGCAAGACTACAAAGAAGCCACCTACAAATACATGTACCAGACACAACAGGACAAATACACTTCCTTGCCCTGCTCTTTCCTTTCCACCAATACCACAGCAAAGAGCAAAGTCAGCGACAACGAGAAGTGCCAGACCAGTGCTGTCAGCCCTGGGACACCCCAAACCTGGCAATTACCTTGACTGGTGATGTAAATCCTGTGCTACATCCCATCTCTCCCAAGTGCTAGTTGTAGTAGCCCACATCTCCCTCGTATAGATAGATAATTAGCAAGCAGAATGAGTTTCCTCAATGAAACTTGCAATTCCCTTCTGCTTTTCTCTTTTAATTAAAACAACCCCTTATGATATTTTCTTGATATGTCTGAGGTGATAGCCACACTTCTGCCTGTCACCAAACAGTACTAATGCCACAGCTATCTCTGGGAACCATGTAACACAAGTAAAAGAATAAATCCCTCATGTTCAGGGACTGTTGTTGATTAGTTCTACAGAGACTGACAGTCAATCTGATATAATTTCTGAGGTCAGAGTATGTAAAAAAGCAGCTTATGCTGTTTTTTCTGTCCTAAGCCCATATCTTGTATGGATTCATTGCCTGCAAATGGGTTCATAAAATGCCTTCAGAGAATGTTTAGAGATGAACATCACAATGTGGATTAGTGCTTTTCTGTTTCCAAGTTGTTTTTCTTTCTCCATAGCATCTGGTCTCTTTGGCAGCATGGGAACATGCCATTAGTAAATAATATTACAGCCCTTAGAAGATTTTCACATTTCTGATTGGCTGTCCCTTATGGTCCTCTATATAAATACTATGGACAAGAACTTTCCCAAAGGCTGAGATTGTTTTGAGAAGTGTTGGGGTGGGAGGGAGTGGGGGGAAGGGGAGATTTTTGACGTGTTTAAAGTATTGAAACATATTTTTTCACAGCTCTTTTCTCATGCTTCATCATCATCTTTACTGTAAAATGAATGGAGGAAGTCAGAGATGCAGTCACATGTCTTTCCTCATGTTCCATGTAAATGGGAACAAGTCTCTGCCACCAACAAACTATCCGATGGGTTTTCTGCCTGTGTTCACCACGTCTGGACCCTGGAGAAGTCCTCACTTTACTGTTAGCCTATTCAAAGACATCCAAAAATGTGGGCAAGCATGGCTTTAGATCTTGACTCCTCCAAAGAAGACTAGATTTTGGTTTACAAGCCTGTTTGGAAGATCTGATCAATAGGAAGTATAAAATTGCTCCATTAATTTTTGAACAGAGAACTTACTTAGCTGGAAGATATTACATGTTATTTTTCTTTCCAGATCAAAAAAGTATGAGAAATGAAACTAAGACATACTATAGGAGGAATTATTCATGTAACATCATGGAGAAAATCATATGTTTTGGTCAAAATACCTTTTTAAAGGACAACAAAGGAACAAAGACTCACCTTGAGGTGAGGTTAAAGCAATACATAAGGAGTGAGGAGACAAAAGTTCATTTCCTGGACCTGATACTTTATAGCTGTGTGACCTTGTGTTGTTCGTATATGGTTTAGGACTGCTCCCGTGGAAGCCAGTGACAAATTATCCATAAGTTTCAGTGGCAAAAATACCTAAAGTGGTAAAACGTGACGCCCTGAAGCACTGTAAGTTGTTAACTTGATGCAGATGTCTAGGAAGACCTCATAAAGACAGTTATGGTCCTCAGCTCCATCTTGGACCAAATTGCACATCATCTATCTGGAAATTATTTGGCTTTACTCTTTTTCATATAGCTATTAGGTTATAAACCCCCCAAATATGCAAAGCAATGCAAAGTAATATGGTATAATATAATACTATATAACATAATTAATAGATTAGAATAATAACAATTATAGTTATAAGAACACAATGCAATGTAATTATAATTATGGTTTTATGATTATGAGACCAGTTGCTTCTGTAGTTCAAAGGCTGCTGCTGAGGGGTCACCTGTTTATTAGATACCCTATCTATTAAAATTATGACCTGAGTACTGAAGATTCATAATAGCTTGATTCAGAGGTCAAGGACCAAAATGCTGATAGTGTTGCATTTTGTTCCTTGAGAGAAATAACGTTCACACTTGCCTTGAAAGTAGTAATGTATGGTGGAGTGATAGAGCTGGTGTGCCGACTGAGTTCAGCCGTAAAAAAATAATCTGCTCAGTCTGCCCTCAGGTCTGTTCTTGCCATTCGGTGTCAATTGTCCATAAATGAGAACTATCATTGTGAATCATCAGATGACATTAGGGGATTCCATCATCTAAGATACTATTTTAGAAGAAAAACCTTTACTGTGATTTTCCTCCTCAGATAAAATAACTTGTAATAAAGCAAAGGACATAATTAAAATTTAAGATACAATTTTCTCTTTTGTGTAACCTCTTGGACAAGGTTTGCACTTCACAGACCTGTAATGATAGCTGAATCCATCTATAGACTCTAGCCTATTGCAGGCTGAAGTAGAAAGAGTATTTTGGACTGCCTGAAAAAAATAGCTGGTTTTTTTCAGTAAGGTAGGATTTTATTTCAAGAGACCAACCACATTTCAAGATGCAGTGCTGTTCATTTATGAAAACTGTAACAAAAAAGGGGATGTATTATATGCAAAGCTAATACACCTGCAGAAAGCTACGTGTGTTTGTCTTTATTGTGCAAGATCAAGACCTAAAATTATTGTGTGAGTTAATAGAGATGCTGGTACCGTTTTGCCCAAGTGGGTGGAAAGAGTTCATCGTCTCTCTGTAATACAAATAAAAGAAATGTAGATTTTAAAATCTGTTTTCCTGCACAGCTCTGCACCTTTCCCACTGACATTTCCTTAAATATCAGTTCTTCTCTGTGCAGAGGATGAATATTTTAGAATCGCTTGATGTAAGCTGATTTTTTTGTTTCAAGCTCAAGTAGTGGAGTAAACAGTGTGTGTGTTCATGACTGTAGACATCCCTTGAAGACAGCCTATCCACATTTTTCTGCAATTACATTTATAAAGCATTCAATGAATAAATCACAGAACAGACTCTGCCTCCAAATGCAAAAGTATATATTCAGGATTTTAGAACATTTCACTGGTACTCTCTGCATTTCAGGAGATATTTCAGGGAAAGGATGGTTAATGAACTTAAAAACTCATGAGGCATCTGTAGTAACTATTAAATATCACAAGCAACTGTTTCACATTCATCTTGTCTCAGAGGACTGTAGTGGAGACTGAGTCCTGAGTTCCTTTAAAACCAGCTCCCCTCTGTAAAATACAACCAATATAAACAGGAGGAAAGATAGATATTTTTTTGTTATTAATATTTTGACATTTTTACTGCGTGATCAAATAACTCTTTCTAAATCTCCAGGAAGTTTTCTGCCTTCATACAAGTGCCTTAAATGTGAAGCAATACCTTTATAAGAATTTATTAAAAATGATGTCATGATCAATAGGCTAGTGTCTATTATGAAATACAATCTCAAAGACTTCATTGATTTCATAGAAATAACCACATGTCTTCTTGGTGCCTGAGAGTACAGAATAACCACCTGGGAATACACCATGTCTGCAGCAGTCAAAAAAGGTCTGGAATTAGTGGCATTGGTTTGAATAACAGTCTGAGGGGTAGCCACAGAATTCTTCTGATTTGCCAAAAATGATGTGCATGTATCAGAGTATTGCTAACTATTTTAGTGCATGTCTTGCAAAAAAAAAAAAAAAAAAAAGGAAGGGATCCCCTTTTTTTCANNNNAAAAAAAAGGCAAGGTATCCCCTTTTTGTCACTGAAAATGGGTTCATTTTTGACACCTGTACTCTCTTTGACTTCTTGTTAATCCACCTGGAGAAAACATCAGATCTACTCTGATTAAAAAATATACAAATATTTAGAGTCTTCATGTCAGTCTCTCTTTTATTATTTTTTTTTTAATTTAAGTGGGGGTTTTTAATTGTAATTTTAAGAGTTTCTTTAAACTAGTACTTTTGCCATTGTTGACCTAATCTGACAGCACCAAAGACCCCTTTTGAGAGAAATTTCCTCTGCTGAAATCTAGATCTTGCAATTTTTCTGGAAAGCTTTGGCTAAGATGGTGGAAGTGCTTCCTCACAAGCTCATTAAGCAGTGGACAGACATGGGTTCCTCTCCAGGGCAGGTCATCCTACCTACCTCACAATTACATGAGAAAAGGAAAAATCACTTGCTGGAGCTGCCTCTTTACACATACAGTGGTTTCCCAGGACTAATTTGAATCAAATGTCTCATTTTTGGAAGGGCAGCAAGAAGCCCACCTAGACTCCTTCAGTCCAGCTTCTCATCTGAAGGGAAGATGAAAAAAACCCAGTCTTAAGATTTTGTATCTGTATGTTAGAACCCTATATCCTTACTGTCTAATATCATAAGCTTTAAAAGATCAGGTTGGTAGGTTGTTGGTTGTGTTAATTCAATCAAGAAACAGTGACAACTAATAGACAAAATGCCATTGGCAGTGTATTAATTTACTGTTTTTACCGGGGCTAAAGTGGGTTTCCTTCTGAAATAATTTGTAAAAATCTATTCAGAGTAGGCCAGTATAAACATTTCTTCAGGAGTGTAGACTGAAGGAGTCTTTGGTTCAAAATGCCCAGAAAAGAACTTCAAAGAAAGATCGCGGCATCTGTTTTCTCTGTAACAAACATTCAAATGTCAAAGCATTATTTTCATGTGTCAGTTGTTTCTTCCTTTTTTAAAAGGAGGTAAATGAGGAAGGGGAGAACCAAAGTTTACAACTTCTCCACATTTTTCATGGCAGGATAGGCAGAGCTGAGTCCATAAAAACAAAATAAAATACAGGACCCTGATGTTCTTCTGTTGATTTCCATTGGAGGGCCACTTTGGGTGCCAGTTCAGCCAAATAGGAAAGATATTCATTCCAAGCTGTCTTCATGAAGTTATGATGCTGAGATGATAAAATCATTATTTTATCATGTTGCATTTTGATATTTTTTTTGTTTGCTTTTAAGCTCAATTTCTCAAATGAAGACAGGCATGATTTGTGTTTTAAGAAAAGGTCATTTTCTCAACACTATAAATACGATGGCCCCTTTGTTAAGAAAAGGAAAAGGAAAGAACTAAGAAGCCAGTTCTGATAAATTAGCAAAGCTTGATCCTTTTCCCACTGTTAATATGAAAATACTCTGCAAACATCAAATAAAATACAAATTAAAGAAAACTTAGCTAATCCAGAAGACAGAAAAGGCTGTTGACACAGACAACATAAAGATAACAGAAAGTGAGTTTGAACTTCCAGACTGGGGGATGGGACAGGACAGAAAACCCAAATCTCATTTTGGAAAGATGATAAATTCAGATTCTTACCAAGCTTTCAGCAGTCAGTATTTATAAAAGTCTGACATCTGGGTATAAGAGTTGTACCTTTTTCAGTATTAGCAAAATTCAACCATGACAGATGGCTACTGCAAAAGCACAGAAAACCATTCTTAAGAAAAGATTCTGTTTTTTCCTCTCCTACTACTTAAATCCTGTGGCTTTGAATGCAAAATTTGATGGAGGCAGAGGTAGCAATTTATTTCCTTAGAAAAATAAGGGAATTCTCTAATCATTTAAAATCATTCTTTCAGCATGATAGCACTGTAAAAATTCAAATCTTATTGTTGATCTAAATTTAATTACAATATTCATGGTTTACTGGGTTGCTCTGGTTGTTTTAACAGGTTTAGACCATGTTCAGTGTTTTTATCACAGGTTTGGGATTTTTTTTTTAAGTTTGAGTACTGCAAGATTTGCATCATCTGTAAAAAATATTCCTTTTATTGATCATCAGAAAGAGAAAAAAAATAACAATTTGTTTATTTCTCCTACCATTACCGCAGTTTTACATTTAATAAATATCAGTTCAAATTTGCAAATGCCTACTCAGCCTTAATATCTGCAAGTAATCTCAGTGGAATAGACAAGTAGGATTTACAGGATACTCGGTGACATCACAGCTATCTTCCCATTGACCTAAAACAGATTTAGGTCAGACATCATAAGGAAAACTGTGGACAAGAAGGAGTTTCTCCATTATTTCTGAACCATCTGTGTATTTCTAACAAATTCTGTATCAAACACACACTTTCACAGAAAGGAAAAGCATGCCTTTAAATGAAGCCCTCTTTGAAGGGTAGCCTGGGGCCATTAATTACTTATTTGAAATTCTAGTTTTCAGCATGGTATTGCATTGTGCATGGTCTATTAGTATTTGGAATACTATTCCAAAAGCCAATGTGGTTGTTATAATTGCATGACTGTCCATTCCTACTTTTGTGCACAGCCTGCTTTTTTTTACTAATTGGTGACCACATAACAGCTCTGATTCAAGTACAGTAGATTCTGACATAGGAGTGTCATGTGAAGAAACAGTTTAATGGTTTATTTGCCTATTTATAGAGGGAAAAGGATAGTGAGTTTCACACAGCTGCCTTCTTTTTTCCTCACATCACTTTTCCTTACTAGGGATCCGGCACAGGCAGCAGCACAGCTACCAGCCTGCTTGCATTGCCAGTGCTCAGCATATTCCATCACGAAACAGCCCTGGGCTGAGATAGAAGCTTCACTGAGCAGCCCTGAGCCGTCTCTTGGCTGCTGGAAGAGAGCCAGAGCCAGCCTGTGCCATCTCAGACCCAAACCCTCATTCCAGAGAGAAGCCTCGTCTTTTCCTTTGACACATCCAATTGTCTGCTGATGCTTGAAGGAGTTGGTATTGATTCGACCTGCTGTCAGCCCCAACATCCAGCTTCTCAGTCCTAAGCAAGCAGAGGTAGAAACAAGGCAAAGGCTAACTACACACTCAGTGTATGTTATAACCTGAAAACAGGGGGTTGTGGATGCAGGCTACAAGATATAATGGGAACAGCTAGCTACAGCACTGTCTGTGATTGATCGGCTGCTGTCAATACTATTCCCATCTGCTGGGATCTCTCTGCAGCATTTGGCAGCCATGAGTATGAGTGGTGCCAGCTGAAAGTAAGGCTCAAGAAGTTTGCTAAAAGAGTTTAAATCTGTCCTGGAGGACAGTAGAAGGAGATTCCACCTCTCTTTGTGGTGCCTCCTAATGTTTACTTTTACTCTTCTCATAATCAACATTTACTTAAAACTCCTAACCAAACAATCAAGCTGAGAGAAAAGCATAGGAGCACATTCTGAAAGATTTGCAGAGGAAGATTTGCATCCACAGAGATACACTCAAGTCTCCACCCTGTTTCCTTTGCTGATACTAAGCTCCCTCATAGCAGCATTCCTAAGCAATCAAGTAGTTCCGTGAGGTTAGGAGACTGCATCCTATCTTTTGTATGCTGATTTTCCCTTTCCTATAAATGCCTTTATCACTTCCATATGGACAAAAGCAATGAAGTAGCCAACACTTCAACTAGCACAGAATATTCAGCATGAATTCCCAGCAAAACAGCATCCTAGGAGCATATAAAACCATTTTTCTGCTTTCTACATTGTCTTTCCAGAAAGTAATCAAATGAGGGTCAAAGTTTTGCACCTCCCCTGCTGCAGGCTGGCTATGTAGTTTACAATTCCATTCTGCTGGCATAACGTGTTTTTCTGTTATAAGTGTATAGCCTCCCTGTTTCAGCCAAGCAGCTCAAGGGACTGGATGATACAGGAATACAGACTGAACTCACCGTGGAAACTAAGGACTGTCACAAAATTTAGCACCTTCTGCAGCTTGGATCTCACTTTCTTTAGTGCAAATAGAGGTTGCCTTGCACAGGAGAAGAAAGTCTCCAATAAGTGTCCCACCTGACATAAACATACCATGTTATTCTTTTCCCAGAGAGAAAATGCAAGAAAAAATTACCTCAGTGTAACAGATGTTAAGTGTGCTGCTTAATACACTCCTGAAAAACCATTGGACCTTTTTGCTAGTGAAGCTGATATAAGGAATAGGACAGGATAGCACAGCATAGGACAGGACAGGACAGAACAGGTCAGATCCTTCTAGACAAGGAAGTTGGCAGCTAAAGTAGTTCAGGATGTCACTTCAACAGCTTTACTTTAATATCAATGCAGACATTGAGCTTTACCATCTTGGTTGGTAGTGTGAAAATGAGAGCACCTGTACCTCCTAGAAGAATTCTGATTCTGTACTTCCTTACAGTCATGGATGCAAAGTGAGTACGGATGTCATGGTGACGCAGTGTTTTTTAACAGCCTTGGAACTCTCTGTGCTAAAGAGGAACTGATTGCACAAAGGGAAAGGCAATGAACATCCAGATCTCAGCAGTGCTGGGAAAAATGATTTTGTCACCTTGGCTGTGTAAAGCAGTCATAGGTTTGCCTTTGCCTGTGAATTCAGGTAGGTTTCATGGCTCAGTTGTTTTACTAGATTAGCAAAAAAAAAAAAAAAAAAAAGGATGTGGGGCTGGTGTTTAACCATTTGCACAAGGCAAGAAAAATCCCATCAAAGAACTATAACAGCTGTATTGCAACACCTTGTTACCTAAATGCAAAATTATGAATCTAGATCTAGTGCTGATTTCACTGTAAGTCCCTGTAACTCTTGTGAAGACTACATAAAACTAGATTTCTTATTGGGATTTCAAGCCCTAAAGGCCTGAAAATGTGTGACAGGTTAGGATTCTCCAATATTTTATTTAGTTGCATTTCATCTTAAAACAGTACTGAGTTTTATTCACTGAATAAAGAAAATATTTGAGCTGCTGTGTTACTTTGGCCTTTTCTTTTAATTCTTTATATTAGAGTATGAGCCATTCATATAACCCAAATTTTACCAGAAGAGGTAAGAAAAAAATAAAAAAGAGTGGTAAATGTTGAAGTTAAGTATTGCTACAAAAAAAAAGAAACAATATGTTCTATATTCAGCCAGTAGCTTTTGTTTATCTCATTAGCTGATCATGTCTTACTTGACACACAGAAGGTCGATACAGAGTTTGACAGGCTATGCTACATTACCAGCATTAATGGCAAGCATCCTAATGTGGAAATACTGTAGATAATTATACAGTGAGTTAAAATACATTTCCTTTACAAACGTGTAAGAAACAAGCCTGTATCTGCTGCAGTAAGCACCACAGGACTCCAGCCAGAGGGTGGAATATCAGACTACTTCCAAGCCTGATGAAACTCCAGCTGGGTCCCAAACACGCAACAGGAGTGGAGATACCTCCACACTTTGTTCTGTTTTAAGTGGGAAGGTATTTTCATGGTGAAGTAGAAGTATGGATGAAACTGTTGTGCACCCTGACAGACCTCCCGGTCTGACAACTGGGAACACCAAGCAGTACAGCAACCTGCACCTCGCTGGCTGTAATGACTGATCAGTATTATAAAAAGCTCAGTTCATCTTTAAGGTCCATCATCATTAACAATCCCGGACATTTTTCAGCCATATAAGAAAACTCAGCTGCATTGGTTTTTGAGAGGCCAGACCTGCTCTCTTGCACAAATTGTCTATGCATGGTGTACCACACCATGTTGTGCAACTTCTAAGCACTGCAAATGCATTATGTTATATAGATTTTAATTTACTCTTGTTAAATTTTTCATTAGAGAAAATAGGCAACAGAATTTTGAGATATGGAAACCCTTCCAAGGGAGCGTTTTCAGAGCGTGATTTTGCCTTTTAATGAAGTGCATTGAAATGCCAATCAACATACCACAATTAGAGAGTGGGATTGCTTATAGGATTTGGATAGCTGTAAAAAACAGAGTTAAACTCTTCCCTGTTTATTGGGCTAATTAATCTTTTGGCAGTCCGGTATGTGCTAAAAATGCATGAGTCCAATATAAAAAATTGCAATTGCATGTATGCTATGCAGGCCAGCAGAATTTGATTGGTTTGTATTTCACATCATATGCTAAAGCAATATGAGAGAAATTATTGTAAGGAAAATATCAGTCATATGTAGTTCCCAGGTACATTGGTTCCCCACTGAGCACAGGGCTTACTGGACATCATGTTTTAGAGTTCAGACATTCACACTATGAAATGTTTCCAAACCCACCCTTAGCCCCAGACGAATGTTCCTTTTTTATTGTTTCCTTTTTATTTATAATTCACCACATTTATTAAGATAAAAGCTTGCACTGCAAAAACAGTCTAAAGTATACCCCCTGCATACAAACTGATCTCCAGATTACTAGCAAAATTGCTGCCTTTGTATACTTACAGGCTGATGTGATAACTGAAAATAACTTCCATTAGCACTATAAAAACTCCAGCTGATACGAAATGAATTTCATTTGATACCAGCAGAGAAAAATATTGACTACTGAGATATTCTTTGTTCATGGTTATTTACAGTTAGCTAGAAACCATGTACCATTCAGGAATCAGAAGGCTCCAGATGTTTTTCTTTACATCAGGTTCTTAAACAGAACTTTTCCCTCTACGACTACCTAACATTCATATATTTTTAAGAAATAGTATTCTCTCTTAGTCAATATGGCTTCCACGTCTTTGAATCATTGCAAAAAACATTTCTTGGAAAGGGGTTCTGGGAACTTGACTACCACTTAGCTTGATTTTATCGTACTTCAGCTGAATTTGCTGAAAAGGTTGCTCTTTAGATTCATGGAAAGTAGAGGTAGCCAGTGTTATGGGCTATGGTATCTTTTTTTCTTGTTATCTTGGCAAACTGTATTGCACATGCAGAAACAGGGCACTTTTGTATCCAGAGAAGATCAAGATGCCATGCAGATATTTAATGTCACTGCATCCCTTAGTAAACGGAAGTGTACATATCTGCTGAAGAGCAAGCTACAAAGGTTGTGTTAGACAATTTCAATGGATAGCTGCATACAGTATTTCAGTGGATAGTTTGGATGCTCTGGTGTTGTTGGATAGGTCCTGCTGCTTTCCTCCAAAGCACAGGCAGGATTTTTGGTTGTCATGAAAATACAGTAACACTGTGAAACAATGCTGCTAAGATCCAAGTGCAGACTGCTGTCACATTATTTTTGCTGTGCAATTACTGACTCAGGGTCTACCAAAAAAAACAAAACAAAACAAAACAAAACAAAACAAAACAAAACAAAACAAAACAAAACCCAAAGAAACACACAAAACCCCAAACCAAAAATATAATCCAAACCCATAGTTAAAATTTGTTGGCTATCTTTTTTTTATGCAATAATAAGGTCATAAAAGGAAAGTTCAGTGGATTGCTTAAATATCAGGCTCTTTTATGCTGAATGGATAGTCTAAAAATAGTTCTTTTTTAGTAGTTCAGTTAGTGCTTCTCAGTTTAATTCCTAAATTAAAGTATAATTAAGAACTATAATTCTATAAAGACCACCTACATAGGATTCATTTTGTCTAACTGTCTTGTGTTTCTGAAGTTTTTCTTTTCTGTATGTTTACAAATTTTCCAAGTTTTTAATTTTTCTATTTTATTTTGTCTAGTAAAAAGTCTAGTAAAAGTAAAAATCAGTATGCTGGTAAAAAGTAGGCTTCAAATGTAGCCATATTATTTAAGTCTTCCTTGTTGTCAGAGAAGAAATAAAGATACTTTCAGACAGAAGCTTATCTATGTAAAGGTAGGTACCTAAGACAAGGGAGATATGGAGTTCTCTAGAAGGTATGTCTTTGCTGGCTACACCGTGAGTGTAAATGATTAGCTCTTAACCGACAGCTGATTTTTCTATGACTCCTGGAGGATGAGATAAATTCCACATGTGACTGTTTCACACTTCTCACCAACACTCCCAGTAATATTTTAAATTATGTCCTTTAAGCTTAGTTACCCAAATGTAAACATGTCATGGATTGGTATTTATGGAAGCCTCTCTAGTTCCTCATTTTTTTGTTTCTTTGTGTCTTTTTTATAATTTTATTGAGAAGAATGCTAGACACAAAAACCTCTTTCAGTCACAGTCCAGTTATATGAAACCCCTATTCCAGAGTGTGTTATCAACTTTTGTGTTCCTTCAAATCAGCAAAGTTTTAAAAGTTTTAATATTCTAGTTTTTTGAAAATCCAGCCAGCATCTATGGCAAATATGCCTAAAAACCTCTATCCACTGGTTTTTTTGGTTTTTTTTTTTCACTTTCATACTCACTTTTAGGTATATGTGTCTGAATAACCTTTGTACTGCTTCTGGAAGCTGCTGAGGACACAGCAGAAATTTTGTAGCACGGTTGTGGTCATCACAGGTGCTTTCCTACTGTGGAGGGCAAGGGTAAATCTACTGTGTGATGGAATACAGAGATCTTCAGTAGAGCTCTGGACAATCTAGTCCTCATGCCACTGAGGTCCCAAGAAGGACACACAGTCAGACCCAGTTAGCACCATGCCTCTTGCCCATCACAGCGTTGGGGTATGGAGCTAGCTCAGTTGAAGTCAGCTGATGGATTTGTTCACCATAACACACCACACCACAGTGAGCTGTGCAAATAGATGTTCAAATGCATTTCTGGTTCTAAGCCAATTTCTGCTACTTCCAACAGATGTACTGAGTGTTACTAGCTACTCCTTGGGCACAGGAAAAGACAGTAGCATTATGTTCCTTGGTTGCTTCACTAACAAGCATGGAAGGGGAAATCTCAATCATTAGAGGAGGTCACTTTGCTGGAAAAATATACTGAAACATCAGTTAATTTCATATGTGCATGTCCAGCAATCCTTACTATTTTAGGAAAAATATGTTTGAGATAAAATTGTAAACCCATACAATTATAAAATATTTTTAACTCAGCATTTATAAATGTTACCTTGAGTACATTAGCTGGTACAATTTCCCATTGTCTTTGTTTAACCTCTTTCTGAAGGAATTTTCAAAATTTTTTCATCTATCTCATTCATTGTGATACTTTTCCAAAGAGAGTTTTTCCAGTGGCTTTTACTGTAAAATCTTCATAGCTTTTAAATATTTGTGGTTTGGCTTAGTTTTGGGGTTATAGGATAATCTTTCCAGTATAAACTTCTTGACCACCCAGAAATAACGGATAGATTGCTAATGCCAAACTCAGAAAATAAACAATTTCTACCATGTCTTTACTTTTAAGAATACTGCTAGGATTATTATTTCTGCAGTCTACAGGCTTTCCACTTAGATCTACCAGGGCAAATACTTGCTCTGGGCCTTTCTGCTGAAACATCTTCTCCAAGCAGTTTTAATCTTCAAAGGAGTTGGATTTTTTTTCCCTGTTTCTTGTACAAAAAACAAACAAACAAACAAACAAACAAACAAACAAACAAACAAAAACCAACCAAAAAAGAACCCCACACAAGCCCTAAAAGAGTGGAACAAATGAAAGTAGGCAGCTTGAATATTTGCAGGTTTTTAGATTTGGTTCAGCTGGTATGATTGAAGAAATGAGATTCCGTTTTGGCCAGTAAGCAACTTAGTAAAGTCTGATACATCATAGAGCTACACCCACTAGATATTGTCTTATAATGCATTTCTAATAATGGCATTTTAAGACCTTGCAACCTGTATCATTGTGGGTAATTTTGCTTCCACAGTGTTCAGAGAACTGGAGCCACTGATTTTTTTCTCTTACAGGTTTTTACAGAAAACTGTGATAGCAAAAAGAGAATGAATAGAGCATCAGTGTAGCTAGTGCTGGTGAAATAAAGAACTGGCTTTGAGAATAATGCGATCGAGTCCAAAAACTAGAATGTCTCAGCACTGAAGATAAAGTGAGGAAGTTTAAATGTATTTATCTACTTTAGCAAGTAAAGAAGAGACAAGGCGTAAGTCATAGTTAAGGATATATAATTTTGGTTTACACATAAACATAAACATGGGATGATTTTCATGATCACAAAGGAGGAATGAGATTCATCCCTGACACATATTTTCTCCTGTAAATGTTGGCGTCAGCAAATCCTCTGTACTGAGCCACTCAATGACCTTCAGAGCCTGGTATCTAGGTCCATTCAGCTGACAACTGGCCAATTTTCCAAGGTAATGACAATGGAGATGTAGGGATGCATACTGTCTGTAAGGCAGCTTAAGCTATACTTACTGTCAAATAAGTGTTTTGTTTCTATGGAAAAAACAGAATGTGAGTCCTTTAAGCTCAGATCAGATTGACAGATTGGAAACATAATGCTGAAAGATTGCTTATCCTGCAGCTAAGCCTGCATTTTTAAAATGAGGTTGTACACCAAAAAGTGACTGAATAAATGGACCAGTTTTTATTTTATTATTTATTTGGATTTATGAGTACATAAGAAGTGGGTAAACTGTGTTTTGACATTTTAAAACCCCGCAAATCAAACTACAAAGGGAAATCCAACAGCAAATACCATTATGCACCAGAGAGTAGTAAGGAGGCATTTCTCGCAAGAAATTACAGTGTATCTTATTTTCTGGCTTTTCCAGCCTGAATTACTCTTGAAACCTAAAGAAAAAATCATTCATTCTGTGGCACACTGTGAGGGTAGTTTCTTATGGACCTAGAGTACCTTCACAGTTGCTCTGCTTTCCTGCCTTTGCTAATGTCTTTACTGTAGCATTGGTTTTCACATTTCTCTGCCAATACACAAACAGCTAATGCTGATTTTACTCACTGTTAAAATCCCATTCAGATCTTGCCAGACAAACCAGCCTCTTTCCAACTTATGCAGCCATAGCAAGACAAACATTACCAAGTACAGCAGGTGACACTGGAAATTAATTAATCATTCTGTTGAAGATGGACATCCCCCTGGAATTGCTTTGCTTGCTTTGGTTCTGCAGTGCTACCGGTATAAAGTGCTTTTGGTTAACATGAAAAGTGAGTACGTATAAACAGCCTGAAAAAGCCTCATTTCTTACCACCACCACCACTCTGCAGAGCGTTGTCCTATTTACCACAAAATCTTATCAACGCTGAAAGATAACTGCACAGGTCTCTAAGAGAGAATTCAAATTGGTCAGAATTTTATGGATTACCAACTTCATTTATGGGCATTCCTCATTTACCAAGTAAACAGAGATCTCAGTCTTGTACAGAGTAACATCTCCCTTCTAAGACCTTCCTCAATCCAAATTTCTCTGTACAAAAACAGAGTACCACTGTAATGACCAGGAGAGGTGTCATTCACAGAAACAATCGTTTGGCATCTGAAAACTATTGTTTTATGAATGCCTAAGGGTTATTTCCATATTGCTTGTTACAGAAACCCAAAATAATCATCCTGGCAACTTGCAACAATACCTAATGAGAGGTCAATGAGCAATTCAGATAGATAGAAAAGCATCCAAGGCTACCAAGGTTGGTTCCTCAAGTGGCCAAGGAAGACAGGTAGTTTTGATGCCTGTTGGACATTCAGTTGTTGATTCATGTATGTTCATTATTGTTCCTTTCTGCTGCCCATGTAAGCAGGAGCTAGGGTTTCCCAGTTATGGGTGATGTTTATCTCTCCTCCATCTTGTGATCTTTGCGTAACAGCAATGACACCAGTGGTGGAGATCATTATTTAATTTTGACTGCCTACTGATTAGATCTCTAGACTAGGACAACCATCTCATCAGTGGAGATAACAGGCACCTTCAAAGGCCAGGCCCTCTCCCTCACCTCAGGCTTTTTCAGTATCTATCTTACGTGAGACGAATACAATTCTGGAAGTGTCCATCTCTCTCTCCAGAAGCTAAGAGAGACAACTGATTTAGTCCACACCATATCCTTGGACAGATAAGGTGATTTTAGCATGACCCCAGCCCTGTTAAATTAACAACAATTCTAGCAAGCCAATTTATTTACTCAGACAGTTGGTAGATATATTTGTTCTCATGCCAGGATTAAATTGCTATAATATCAATACACTGGAGCAGGCTTCTCTAGTATTTGTTTCTAGAGACCTCTTGTTTTAATCTATTCAGTTATTGATTTGCAGATGTTCACAGGGAGCCACTGAAGTCAATGAAAACCCAAATCATCAGCCTTGCACCGAGTCTTGCACAGCTGTGCCTTACTCCGTTCCACATACAGTAACAGCCATACACATAGTCTCAGTTTTACCATATCCTAATTCCAGCTCTAATGAATGCATAAAATATGATTTAGCTGGTCAGCAATATGTTTGTGTCTGCTCTTGTTTCTGGGAGCCTCACGTTTAGGGTGATTTATACAAAACAAGTTCTGTAATATACACCTTGTTTTAAGCTCATGCTTTTTGCAGTGGAAGAAAGAGAGAAATAACATGAAGTAATATCTACCTAGTAAGTAATACCACATGCCAATACGATATGAGTCTTCAGGTACTATATTTAGGTATGAAAACTCCAGAAATATTCACTGGACTCCAAAAATAGTTCAGAAATAAATTTACCATATATTTAATGTAGCTTTCCTGCTTGGGAGAATATCCTTCAATTTTGCATATACCATGAAATCTGGATTTACTCAGGGTTCAACAACATTTCTTCAGGATGGTAGTCCCATGGAGATCAGCAAACCCTGCTGCATTTGCTGGAGGTTGTAGGCACAATTTGTAGGGTATGTGATTTTATCTAAAATTTTTAATACCCTTGGTTTAAATTTCTTATAATGCAACTATCCATTTTGCCTCCTTGTCTTGCTGCATTCACTTTTGTGGTTGTCTAGAGTTCTCTTTTGAGGAAATCTCTTCATCTCTTTTTCACATCCACCACTTTCTGCCATTGAGGTTCTTCTGTTCTGCAGCCTTCCTTAAAGTATAGCCAGACTCTGCCATCTTCTGATTTGTACTTGCTCATTCCATTCCCTTTCTGCATTTTTGCCCTTTCCAAGCCACCAACAGGAAGGCAGTCTGATAATACAACTGAATAATCTAAAATTATGTGCCAGCTTACCAGCTCCCTCTGTCACTTTTTTGATATGTAGGCTATTTTCCCCTGAATGCAAAAAAAAACCTGTATCCTTACAGAACAATATGCTCTCTGTGTGTTTCTCGGGGAGTCCCTGACTTCTGTCCCACAACAACAGAGAGACAACAAAGTGCCAGTACTCCTTGCTGATGGAATAGAGAAAAATAAATCAATTTTCCAGAGTCTGCTCATTTTTGGTGCTTGACTTAAGTATGTCTCAGTAGGAGCTGAGGTTCCTAAAGCTCAGTGAGAAAAGATGCTCTTTCTACCCAACATAGCTGTCAAATACTTGGAAAGCACCTCTCATGCATTTCTCATGTAAGGAAATAAAGCAGCTGAAATCCATTTCTGGTAAATATTTCATGTTCCCATTGAGAGTACATGAAAACAACAGAAATATTCAGCCCCTGTATCAGGTCACAGCTGTGTCCATCTGTGCCCCTCCTGAGATAAGCACCTACAACTGCTGCCCTGGGATGATCTGAGCAATGGTTGGCAATTTTACAGCTAGGGATGCCAGAGACACAGAGCTAGACAAGGAACCAGGAGCATGCCAGTGGCAAGACACATTCTTACCAGCCGTTTATGTCTGCCCTGATGATGGCTGGAAGGACATGCCCTCAGCTGAGCTTGCTTGAGCCTTTTGATCATTCTTTTTGAGTTTCTCCTACTCTGGGCAAGTGGTCCAGTTGCTAGACCCCTGGGCATGAGGCAATATATGACATGGGTCAATCTAGACCTGAATGTATCCAACCTTTTGTAATTTTCCAGGAATTTAAGCAAGTATCTGCCCAAAAACTAGAAGCTAGATAGCTTTAGGAAAAACTACGCACCCATTTCCCAAAAAATAGTCATTTTAGGCTAGCTGTTCACAGGCAATTAATAATAAGCACCAGAGAGTCTTTCAAATTAGGTACAGAGGTACATAGAGAGCTGAGGTACATAAGAAAGTGTCAAGCAATCCTCCAAAGTGAGGGGACCAGGTTGCTGTCTCACCCTAGGATAGGTTTTAATCACTGCTAGTGAGTATTGCTTTCTGCGAGGTCAAAAATGCCAGGATAGAGTTTTAGTCATGCCTGCCTCTCACATCAAACACGAACATGTCTGCATATAATTTTCAAACACTGGGCAGGTCTGATGCCTTGCTTACTGCTGTCACTTTTGTGAAATGTGGTGGATTCAGGAACTGAGGGGAAAACAGGCTTTTTGGAGGAAGAAGGATTCTGTTGCTAGTAGATAGATAACATTTTCCTAAAAAATCCTTGCCTTAGCCCCAAGTGAATAATGACAGCACCAGAGGAAATGATCTGAAGTTGCAACAGGGTAGGTTTAGATTAGGTATTAGGAAGAATTACTTTACTGACAGAGTGGTCAGGCACTGGAATGGTCTGCTCAGGGAGGTGGTTGAGTCACCATCCCTGGTGGTATTTAAGAAACATGTAGATGTCGCATTTCAGGGCATGCTCCAGTGGCTGAGATTGCTTCTATGGTTGGACTTGGTGATCTCAGAGGTCCTTTCCAACTGTGACAATTCTGTGATCAGTGATCCAAACACATTTGCAGAACATTGTGAATGTTTCCTTAACCCTAGCATATTGAAGTGAAATCACTCTCTTGAATAGCTGGGAAAAAAAAATGTATTTTCTTTGCAATGTCAGGACATTAAATTATGGAACACCTCAGCTTATTTAAATCTGCATACACCAGCATAAAATGTATTTAACCTCATATGTTGCAGAAATATAATCAGCAAGCTTTTAAGAGCATATTTAGAGGCTAGATATCACAGCAAACAAACATTTCCTTTCCACACAAGTCCCTTTTTTGTTTTTATGTTAGTTGCTTTTGTTTCTAAATTGGAAAAAGGCTAATCTTCTCTAATAAAACCCCATTAGCACTGTGAGATATGCAACAGTGCAGCTACAGCACGACGCCAAATGAAGCCACGATGGAATTAAGTTTTTCCATATAGGGAGAAGTATACATGCTTTGCTCACTGTCCTACGCCCAAAATTCACACAGGGAGAGGAGGCACTTCTCACCATGTGGAAACTGTTAAGAGGATGTGAAAACAAATGTTTTTAATTGAAATTGTCATTGCTGAGCCAGACTGCTGTCTGGGGTATCTTGCTGAAAAGTGACAGCAGCAGCAGGGAAACAATGTAAGAGATTGTAAAACTGGGTTCCACTCTGCACTAATTCAGGGACCACATATGGGATGCTACCATGTTGTTTATTTTAAGACCTGACACTAGAGGTGGAAAGGTTCTTGGTGGTGCGAGGCAGAAAGTTGGGGAGGAAGCGCATTGCAGGGTCAGACACTGGAGATCTGTGCCCCTTTGACCCTGACCTGCTCAGGGGAACTTGTGCCACTCACATCATGCTCCCTGCCTGTGCCTCCCCTCAGGCTCTGTGATTATTCTGTCTCTTGACATCCCTGTTTCACTGGGAACAACCTTACGTACCAACGCAAGAACACTGTGAATGGTAAAAAATAACAGTTTGCACTTCCACAGGGAAGGTCTCACTTCCCTCCAGCCCAGCTCTTGAAATCTATAGCAAAAGAATCAAACACAGATATGCCAATCCTAAAATGACTTTTGCAAAGGCTAGTGTTTCTTTAATTTGTATTTAGAAAATTCTTTTCTATACTTGTTGGGTTTTTTTTTTTTACCTGGTGAAATCTTGAAAGTTTGCCTGTGTGAGTTCTGCTCACACCGGCCTGGGCGCTGTGCACGTGTGTTATCACCTAGCACACGCACCAGCAAAATGTGTCCCCAGCATGTCAAGCTGCCCAGAGAAAATCAAATCTGTGACACATCATCCCTACCTCTGTTTCTCATGGGAATATTTATAGCCGAATGATGTTCTGGAAGAACAGGTTTCTAAAGCTGTTCCTGGTATCTGGATATTGAGCACAAAGCTGAGAGCCAATGTGCGTGTGCCTGCTCTCTAGCAGTTCCCTTTCAGCTCCTGCTTCAGCCTTTCAAACACCCATGAAAAGCTGTGTCTGCTAGTTTTCTTCTGCTTTCGCGCAAATTTACCCAGCAAAGGGCAAAGGGGGGCCAAACCCAGGATGAAAATCATTTTGATTTTCCACTTCTGTGAATGAGACAGAAAGGCTTTACCTCTTTCACAGGAGGCAGGGGAAGAAACTCTGATAAGCCAAACTGATCTTTCTGAACTCAGAAGACAGTGTTGCCAGTTCTGTCAAAATGGTCTCAGTTACATGAATAAACTTGATAATATATTCAGGCAGGCCAAAACTATCTGCAAAAAGCTTCTACCTCAGCTCACTGAATGAACAAACTACAAGCAAGCCTTTTCTATTTCAGACAAAGTGGAATGGAAATGAAAGAATTAGTGCAATTTTATATTCCATTTTAGAGAATTATATAATGCTCACGCTACCGCTGAATCCATAAATAGCCTTACTCCTGAGTGCTCTTGCCTTCTTAGTTCTTGAAATATTAAACCCTTTTTTATAGCATCCTTTGGATTCTTGGTGTAAACACTGCATGAGCAAATTAAGTTTGTATATATGTGCAAAGTAATGTACGTGTCAGGTGCCTCTTCATTTTGCATGTGTGCATCTTTGATATGAAAATGGGAATGCTTTGGGAATGCAGCACTAGCACTCTGCAGACCACTCTGCAGAATCCTGTACCTTTGGCAAGGAGCTGACTGCTGCATCTTCCTCCTGGGATGGGGAAGCATGTTTCAATGCCCTACTCAAGGTGCACACTCTGTATGCTCCTTGCTGCAGGTTGCAACCAAAACCTGAGTGAACATAATTTCTCCTGTTCCTGGGTCTGGTTTCTACAGGAAGGGAAGCTGCTTCCCTGAAAATAGAAACGGTCACACATAGCTTTCCCAGTGTGAGTGACTGGGGAAGCAGGATGTGGTGCAGCTCAACCTTGCACCGCTGTTTAAACATACCCAGAGTCTGTTCATCATTGCCTCCCTCTCCCCACAAGGGACTAGATATGATCCCCAATGCAGCCTCTTCTATCTTTGTCCCTCAAGTCACATTTTAAGCACATACCCCCCCGCCTTCTGAGAATGCTTCCAATTCTAATTCAAAAGCCATCTCCCTTTGGCACAGATTTGTGTCTCCACACTTTTGTGATGGAAAATTATGAGCTGAAATAAATAATCATGAGCCTGTGGCAGCAGAAAGAATAGTGTCCCCTAAAGGAAGGAATCCTCCAGAATTTCAGTTGTCTGTATAATTAATTTTTTGGTGTCCCTCATTTGGAGTCTCTGTCACACTTTGCAAATCCACACCAGGGCATTGCAGCTATTGCTTTAGGGCACAAGCCATTTATATTCTCCAAGTCCCATTTTGGAAGCTTCAGTCCCACTGAGTAGATATTATACATTCAAGGAATCTCACTGATACCAAAATGACTAACCATGTGAGTGCAACTCACAGCATCACTAAGCTCTGTGACCTACTAGATAAATTAGTATTGCTTTGCAAATGCATGAAGCAATGCAAAGGCTGTGTATTGCTTTGCAGAAGGAATGGGTTGAATCACCTGAGCCCCTTGCCTTGCAGCTGGCTGAGTTAAGAGTGGAGGGGTTGTTTTGATTTGTTTTTTCCTAACAGATTTGTACGGATCCAACAGGAAATGCGAACTTGTTGGCAAATGGCAAACAAAGATCTGAGTGCAGGATACTGGACTGAGTAATCACAGCACAAGTAAATGCAAAGCAGATATGATCTTCACATAGCTTGTCTCATTCCTCCAGCTCATATACATATTATTGTTAATATTAATCTCAGCGTAAAGCTCAGCACCAGGCATGAAATTTTAAGTATGCCATGAATATGGTAGGTTTTGTGTATGTTGTTAAAAAGTCAGTCAAATTCAGACTCACACCTAAAGACAATATTCAGCTTTTCCCCCTGCTTTTACAAGTGTCTGTAGCATCTTAATTATTCACATTTTAACATTATGCTATTCCCTGCTCTCTAACTTGCAGAGTTCATAGGATGAATATTTTTTTTATTACATATATCCACTTTAGAAATAGTTTGATTTATTTTGAGCTATATTTTCCATTACCAAAATGACTTTGTGAGTTCATTTCTACCAAGTGTGTCATTTTTGCCATGACTATGGCATATCTCTCATATTTTTCCATAGCATCTGTTGTACATAAGGTGTGAAGAAATTGGAGAGGTTTTTTGTTTTGACTTGACTTGTTTTGTATTGCTGCTTTTGTTTTTTAAGTCAGGACATGCAATGTGCATTTTGGCCAGGGTGAAGAGTGCTCTCACTGCCTTTCCCTTGAAACAGACTTTATTAACGTAGACTCTCCTCTGTATTTAATTTTAGTTTCCCTAAAGCTACTGCTATACCATGCCTCCTTTTAGACTGACCTCACTGAACATAGCTGCCATTTCTTATGAATTATCCTCTACTAGAGCTCAGACTTCTTTAAACAACAGAAAGAAATCACTGCCTCTACCATTCTTCCCTTGAGATGACACTCTGCTCCATAATTATGAGTAATCCCCCTAAAATGGCTGATGAGATTGGGTTAGCAATCAAACTCTTTGAGGGAAGATAACCTGGGTCAATTTAGAAAAATAATAGTTTAGTAGATTTTAAGGCCATAGGGGCTGCTGTGGTTACATGGGTTAAATTCCTACAAAACAGTAGGCCAGTTCCCGGCTGAGTTAAATAATACATTTTTGAAGCCAATTTGGTTTTGAATTAAAGATACATCCCTTGGCAAATTGCTCCAATGATTAATTACCTTTGCTATTTAAAACTGCAAAAACCCCTTGAAATGTCAAGCTTCAGCTGGTAGTCCGAAAACATACATGAGCTCTTGCTTCTTCCACGGGGTTAAATGACTTCTCCAGTGTCAGATACTCCCACCCTCTCTAAGGGTGTTCAAAGGCACAAAAGCAGCTCTCAGCTCAGCTCAGCTTAGGATCTTATTTTGACAGGCTAAAGGGGCTGCTTCCACAAGACCCTTGTGGCAGTGTATTATTTTTCATACTCGTAGTCATTGTTGTTACTTTCTAAAATCCCTTTGGATTTCTAAAATCTCTCCAGTTTTCATCATATCTTTTTTCTTTTTCTTTTTCTTTTTCTTCTTTTTTGCCCCCTTTTAAGCCTAGCAGTAGCACGGGGCACAGTATTCTGCAAATGATCCTGCTGGTGCTCTAACAGGAGAGCAATATGACCTCCCGCTCCTGCCTGACACCCTGCTGTTTACACCTCCTTGGCTCTCATCCACGCTCTCAGCCAGCACACCTCAGTGGGAGCTCATGTTCAGTTTGTTAACCAATGAGACTGGGCAAAAAAACCTTAAAATGTATCTGCTTTTCTACAGAAAATATCAAGACTACATTTCCTGCTCATGTCATGCTCCAACACACACACTTACATAAAATACCCAGTAAATAAAAGGCTTTGATCAAGACTTGTTGCTGTAACACGCACAAGCTGGAACATAGGGAGTTTCATTCAAATATGAGGAAAAGCTTCTTTACAGTGAGGATGACAGAGCACTGGAACATCTGCCCTGTTCCTGGGAGGGACATCAACCCTCCCTCCCAGCCCAGACCAGCCCAGCCCTCCCACCTGCACACTTCTTATAGAGGATTATTGCACCATGGACAACCTTAAGAGCTATACAGACAATTAGTATTGTCTCTTCTTACAGTTTTATGTCCATACTTCAAAGACTCTTTACTTTGCTCTCCTGTAGCAGTTACTCCTCTGACACAAATGCTACTGCAGGGACATCTGAAGGCTCCCAGTCTCAACTCTCATCCCTGCTATCCCTTTCTTCCACTCCCATTTTTCTTTATTTTACCTGAGTTAACAGTTTATTCAAAGGATGCTCACTTCAAAATTGACCAGTTGTTTATTCTTTGCTTCTTTTGCCTTTTTCCATACACTTTCTTCGCATCTCTTAGAGAATAAACACGTGTGTCCTCATGTCCAGTGTGAGTTATGACAACAACAATCAAATGGCTGTTGATTCATGTCATTAACCACACTCTGCTGATTCAGTACACACACACTGTGTAAATTTTTAAAAAATCTCTCATTACATGCTTTATAAAACATCACCTTTTTGGTTGTCTCACTCTGAAGGGTTATGATATGGAAAGTTATCTTTCAGATGAGATCAAGAACAAATGGCAGTTCAGATAAAATTGCCCTGGTTTTATTCCTCTCTTGATATTGCTTGTCAGGATTTGATGTGTATCTCTCTTTTTATTTTTTTTTTATTTATGTTTATAGTATAGTTTTCAATATTACCAATAAAAGAGATGTATTAAAAGAAAAAACTGAAAAAGACAGAAACAGACAATTATTTCTGCCTCTAACCACTACCAATCTGTGTGCCACCTTTCCTTGCAAGTCACTATAGCCCTGACTCAGTGAAGTTCCCAACCACATGCTTAACTGTAAGCCTGCAAATAGTCTCATTGAATTTTCTAAGCCATATGTTCGAGTTTGATTGAATCGAGACCTCTAACAGATGTACACAAGTTTTATTACATGTAAAACTGAGGAAAACAAGGTGTCTGACTTCCTGCATAATCTGAAAATCACACGGGAACATTAGAAATTTTACTCACATTGATGAGGCTAAGTGTTGAGATCAACTGAAAAAAACACTACTTTCTTCATCCCAAGCCCACTTCTCACTTTCTGAACCAGACATCACTACCTTGGATAAATTCAAACCCAGGTTCATACTATTCTGGCTTGGTTTTGCAAAAGTTGAGCCAAAAGATTTTGCAAAATCATAGAATCACAGAATCATAGAATGGTTAGAGCTGGAAGGGACCTTAAAGATCATCAAATTCCAAACCCCTGTCAAGAGCACAACTTCCCTGGGCAACCTGTTCCAGTCTCTCACCACCCTCACAGGAAAGAATTTCTTCCTGGTGTCTAATCTAAATCTTCCCTCTTCCAATTTAAAGCCATTACCCCTCGTCCTGTCACTACACTTCCTGACAAAGAGTCCTTTGCCAGCTCTCCTGTGGGCTCCCTTCAGATACGGAAAGGCTGCTTTAAGGTATCCCCGGAGCCTTCCCTTCTCCAGACTGAACAAGCCCAGCTCCCTCAGCTGGTCTTCATAGGAGAGGTGCTCCATCCCTCTGATCATCTTTGTGGCCCTCTGCTGAACCCATTCCAACAGTTCCATGTCCTTTCTGTGTTGAGGACTCCTGAGTTAGACACAGTACTCCAGGCGGGATCTCAGGAGTGCAGAGTAGAAGGGTAGAATCACCTCCCCTGACCTGCTGGCCACACTTCTTTTGATGCAGCCCAGGATGCAGTTGGCTTTCTGGGCTGCCAGTGTGCACTGCCGGCTCATGTTGAGCTTCTCATCTACCATCACTCCCAAATCCTTCTCCTCAGGGCTGCTCTCCAGCCATTTTCCACCCAACCTGTAGTTGTGCTTGAGATTGCCACATCCCAGGTGCAGGACTCTGCACTTGTCTTGGTTGAACTTGATG
>VZTM01031190.1:72447-89792 GCA_013400555.1 Jacana jacana
AAGGCCAGGCTGGATGGGGCTTTGAGCAACCTGCTCTAGTGGGAGGTGTCCCTGCCTATGGCAGGGGGTTGGAACTCAACGATCTTTAAGGTCCCTTCCAACTCTAACCAATCCGATTCTATGATGATTCCTTTCACTTTTTCACTTTTTGTTCTCTGTCCCTCAGTCCCTGTGCTCCCTCAGTTATTTCAGTCTCTTTCCTTCTTCTTCTTCCACATCTTTTATCCACTGCTCTCTGTACAATAGAATGGCCTTCCTCCTTCAGTCCCCGCATCCTGAGTTTTGTCACAAGCTTTAAGAATTCTCACAGCTGACTGGTCTCTTTGATGTAGCAATGCACCCTATCAAGGACCATTGGAGAGAACATCTACTACAGTCCTGAGGTCCTTGCTTTGCCAGATGGGTGATACAGGTCTGACATTCCCCTGGCTGTGTTAGATGCTCTTGTACTAAACAAGTTACCACACAAGATCAAAAGTAGCAGCCAAGACTAAAGAATGATGGGATATAGATATCCCTGCTTTTAGGACTTACTGTTGGCTAACTCAAGGCACTTGCCTCGCTCCCTGTACCAGATGGTTTTGATGTCATTTGGAGACACTGAAATTAGACATGTTCAAATGGCATGATAGCATGTTGTGAAGGTAACTGAACAACCTTTAAGCCAGGTATTTTAAGTTTGCATCACTGTAATTCTCTTGTCAGGTAACTAGACCTGCTGAGGAAAAAAGTAAAAAAACCACCAGGGCACTGGAATACGTGTTTAAAAAAGATATATGCAAGTGCTGGATTATTGATTCAGTTCCTCCAGGAATTTCTGCCTTCACTGGATATAAAGCTATTTAAGACTATGTGTAGGTTAAAAGACTGGACCTTTTCCTAGTTCTTAGGTACATGTCCCAGCAGTATCCCAACTCCAGAAAAGTCAAGAGCCCTTGATGCATCTTGGTTTACACAGACAGGAAATTAATATCTATTCATTGGAAAGGAAGTACAGAGCCCAGACAGCAGTGGGCCAGGATGCCGGGCACACCCAGCCAGTAATCCAGAGTTAGTCTGTGTCTCCTAAACATTTGGGATTATGCCTGGTTTCTAATCCCTGAGATCAAAACCTCCCACAGGCAGAGCGCCGCACTGCTTTGTGTGCAAAGCACAGAGCAAGCTGTCAGTGCTGAGTAAATAATACATAACAAGTTTTATAACCAGGACTTAAAAGTGTATAACAGTTCTCTCGTGGCAGCTGCATATTTGCTTACTGTGGGAACTGAGTGACATTTGAATGCACGCATCCAGGCAGCTAGTCGGTCTTGGGGAGCTCTGCCATCTTTATCACCAGCTCAGGCTGCTGGCATCTGATCCATGACATGGGGGTGTTGTTTGGTTCCAGCCCCAAGCAAATCACAACGGAGGCATAGACTTGCCTCTTCAGAAGGGATTTCTAGGAGTGTAGGAGGAGCTGGGTTTTTAGAGCTTTAACAGCTCTGAATACACCAAAGGTACTGCTGTACCACTGTCCTCAGGGCACCAGTGTCATTCTGCCAGGCTTTTCTGGCATGCGGAGATGAGAGGAGGATTGCCTGTCCCTAAATCCACCTCTCCGGAACCGGAAAGAGTTATAAAAATAAGTTAATGTCTTCACGTAAGGGTAACATTCATTTCAACAATTTCTCATTTGTAGTTCTCATGATATTATCCATTATATTTTCATTCAAACTGGACAACAAGTTCCAATAGTTCACCTGTTTTTGTTTGTTTTTAAAGCAAAAAAAAAACATTTTTGATAGGAGTACAGACCTGAAAGGAATCTCACACACCATCAAATCCTGTTTCCTGTTGCCTTTCTCAATCACATCAATTTATTCTTCTTCAGATGATTGTGCTCTATCTTCAATCTGCTCAGGCCTCTTGCAGCCCCCTCTTCCTAATGGGAAGCAGGTCCAGAGTTTCATCTGCTTAGAGACCTACTAATTTGCAGATGTTGTATAGTGCTGGCCTGTTTATATTACTTAATTCTGCCCTCTGCCCTGTCTTCTGCCTTACAGAGTCCTGATTTCCTGAGGTACTTTGGGGGAGCAATCAGACTCTGTTGCATTTGGCTGAACAAGCTGAGCCCTAGTTTCTTTTTATCTACAGCAAAATCACTTCCGAACAAAAAGTGTCCAAGCAACTCTGCTCCATGCCTCTTGGGAATTTTTTTATTTGGGAAGGAAAGCCATCTTTCTAGAAAATGACTGTGCCACTGGGTGACATTTCCACTCTGTCCATGGGAGGGTTGTCGATCACTGGAAAATATCATGAAAATTAGAGCCAGGGTGCAGGTCCATCCCATGCACTTTTTCATTACTCTTTCTATCCTTTTCCTCTGTAGCTGTGTTCTCATCTTGACTCTTTCAGCTCATTACCTATCTAGAAGTGTCTCCTGAGTCTGGGATAACTGTGAAGATGGTTCCATGCATCAGTCAATATTCCCACAGAGAATCTCATCATTTACACCAGGCCAGGTTTCTCTGTCTGAATTCCCAAGAGAACAGTCCCTCTGCTTCTCCTGGTATAAAGGTTTATGTGATGCCTGCCCTTTGTACAAGGCTGTGAAATGAGCAGGCTTTTCCTTGCACCCTCTGCACCTGCACAGAAATCAGTGGGGGCCTTTGTAGGCTTTAGCATGTGATTAGACTAGCCCAGAGTTCTGGTGCTGTAAGATCAACTTCTCTGCTGCAGGTTTTAGCCTTTTATTTTTCAACATACAGAGAGAATTAAAAGTTCTGGATATAATGTTCATCATAAGGACGTGACAGCCAAAGCTTCCTTCTCCAAGAAAAATACAATTATGACTTATTTTAGAATGCTCTTTTTAATGGGTTGTCACAGATATGATCAAACCATAGGAGGCTGTTAAAAATACATGTCACTCCAGACACTTCAACCTACAGCATGCTTTCAACAATTCATGTTCTGATTAGAAAGTTACCTTCGCCATGCTCATAATTATCTGCCCATATCTGAAGAAGTTTATACTAAATCCTTACCTTGCCATCTTTAAGTTTGCATTTCACTTCTCTTGCAATTAAATCTTTCTTTTTCCCTTGGGTTGCTTAGGGGTTCTTTTTCTCAAGTAGGTACAGCACAACTGCTAGTTTGGGGGGGGGAGAAAAAAAAAGAGATCCACTTACTCATAGGTGATAAAAATTCACAGTAAAGCTGCAGATGTAGCAGAGTGAGAATTACTGTAGCAGCAGGAACAGAAGATAAAAGAGGATTACATACGATGAAATGTAGTAATTGACTAGAAGTCACTGAAAAATACCAGATGGATGTCACTATTCCACACAGCTCTGATATGCCTGTAGACTTTATTGAGCTTCACTTGAGCTTTGCTTTTAGTATTTTCCTGAGTGTAATTGAGGTTTATTGATACACTATTATGGGCCAGTTTATATGTGACCATAAAAAAATACAGTTTGAGGCCCCTGTGTAACCAGGAACACTGTACTATTCTGCTTAGCTGAAGACCGTCACATTAATGACTGCAATAAGATAAATTCCTGTTTCCTCCCTTAGACCTTTGCATAGAGTATGAACAGTAAATGCTTCATACAGCATTTAAATTGCAGGAGCATTTTCAGTGAGGGATTGCTGCATAAAAAGATCAGGCATGCAATTTCAGATACTGCCAAAAGAAGCTTATATGGGATTTTCATTCTGGTTTTGCGTATAAAGAAAACAAATCTACATACTATAATGACTTGCCATAGCCAGTTTGGAGCTCTGCTTCGTTATCAAGAATTTATTCTTCTATTTTTTTTAGCACTAAGGGCAGGGGAGGAAGGATATATTTGAATTTTGCTCTCCTTTATTCTTTTCCACCTGGCAGGGGTTGAAATAAAAGGGAATGAGGGAAAGCAAGCTCCCTCTCTCCTCTGACTGAGTTGGAGGGTCTTGCCACTTTTCTTATTTGGCTAGTGAGATGGTGCCTCAGTGGCCAGGAATTTGTTATGAGCAAGATTAGATGGTACCTAAGTCAAAAAGTTTCTGCCTTCCTGAAGGGATTAGAGCACCACAATGAGAAGAAAAGATGTCTCATCTGAGAGACACACTGTGGATGGTTTTTCACAATGGATTAAAGCAAGATTTTTGGGGGAAGGTGAAACCAACTGTCAAATCTGCATCTGCCCTTCTGCAATCCTTCAACACAAGGTGGGATACATCATTTAGCTTATCTCTCCAAGGAAGCATATGGGAGAGCGGAGCACCTACACAAGGGATTTGCACAGCTCTGTCATTAGGCAGATGAGGTTATTAGGCAGATGAGGTCATCAGGCAGCAAGACAGCTAAACCAGACAAGAAGTAGAACAGACTCCAACATGGCAACATGGGGAGGTCCCAGGCACCAGTCACAAGCTGAGCCAGTAGCTCAGCCCAAGCTCAGGTCAAAGGAAATGGAACTTCTGCAAATGCACAGGTATTGGGCAATATCTGCAAATACACTGCCTTAAGGACAATCACAGAATCACAGAATATCAGGGATTGGAAGGGACCTCGAAAGATCATCTAGTCCAATCCCCCTGCCGGAGCAGGGGGGGATGAAAGAGAATGAAAGAAAATGAAACAATGAAAGAGAAAATCATCCTGGAAAGCGCAAGTGCTGGGATGACAGATCACATGGTCCTGGCTGATTGGCCAGACACAAGCCTCCATTAAGGACAGCCTAGCTGTGAGCCCTCTCCTGAGGGTTGGCTTCTCCACTGCCTCAACTTTCCCAGAAACATTCTCTCATCATCCTCACCCTCATCGTCATCTTCTTCCATATCTCCATCTCCTGTTGTGTTTCCAGCTTCCCCACCTGTGCCCATTCACACAAGCACTATAGTGCTAGCTCAGCAGCACACAAGTTTACAGGGTGCCAGCACTTCAGGCTGTGCTGCAGAGCAGTGGTCCCACAGCCAGCTGGGGAGACAGGGCACTGGCAGGAGGTGGCACCAGCAGGCTTGCACGGGGCAGGTGGCCTCAGATCTCTGCTGGCCACAGCCTGCGTGAGGATCAGTAACGCAGCATCAGCACTGCCCAGACATGCCAGCAAACCCTGCCACAGCTACAGATGCCTGTGTCCTTCTGTCAGTAATTATACTCCTCTAAGCCACTGAATCGGCATCACTTGCTAGCTCTCCCTTCCTGATGCTCTGCCTCTACAAGGCTTTCTTTGGAAAGAGCAAAAAGGGATGCATTTCCCACCCCCTTGGCAGCCTACTTCAAATGGTTCCTCTTAACACATTCATTTAAACTGTGTTTTGACTGTAAGACATTATGTTGGCCATTTTACTCACACAGGAAAGAAAGCACGATCGCTGCAGTTTAACTCTCATGTATTGATTTTCTTGCATCCTCATAAAGGCTCTTCCACCCTTTGAACCCTGGCAGAGGAGGTGGGAGTGCTAAGCGGTGTAGCCCCTCTCTACCATGTATACTATACATCCAAAATCCCAGGCACCCTTGTTTCTCTTCCCCCCTTCCAGGGCCACCTGCATTTCTGATGATCAGCTCCACCGGGTTTTCTTTCCCCTTTCTACACCCAGGATCACTTTGAAATACATCAGAACCTGTGCTGATGGTTGACTTGACTGCTCCGATGAGGTCCCAACACCCCAACATGTCACTGACCAAATCAGAGTGCACTGTGGCTGTGGCCACTGACACTGAGTCGCTAATTAAAATTTTGCACTTATTGTGGAGAAGAAAATGTCCACTGAGTGATGTGTATCTTAATCATCCTTCAGAAAAAAAAAAAAGAAATCTTTTTGTTATTTCTTCCCTTTTAAAACATCTTTAATGAGCATTAGATTATAGCCATTAAGAGTATGGTAATTCAGTACTTAGTTGATTTTAGGAATTAAATTGTGGGAAGCTGTCACACTTGCTTGCCCTTAAACCTATTTGAATAAAGTTTTATTTATATAATATAAAATAATTATACTGTTCTAGGACATATGTAATTTTCATTTATGTAAATGGGATATCGATAGGAAAAATGTGTTGCTCTAGCTGTGACATTGTCCAGACTGTGCATCCTGCCACTGGATCCTCTTTGCGGTACAAATGCATCATGGTATATGGACTTTGTTTCCCCTACAGATATTTTCGTACAGAGTACGGTCAGAAATGTTATTATGAAAAATGGTAAAAAGGAGCTTTCAAGGACCTTGTAAAGTAGCTTAATGGTGAAGAATATACACCATAGCTTTAGAGAAGACACTCTAACAGGAAACCTGTGCCGTAAATCACCTTTCAGCTACAATGTTCACATTCAGCAAATTTTTTTTTTTATTTTGATGTATTTTTCCTCTGAATAAACATTGGCCTTGTCTTCTGGGCTCTAGCTTCTACTTCTGACACACATACAATTATTTTCTTATTGTTCCTTCCATTTGCTGTTCAGCGGGACATATATTGCCTGCTTATTTAAGTAAGTACCTTTTGCATCACTGGTAATAAATTAAAAGCTGTCGTAGGAAACGATAAATAGATTAAACGCATAATTCAACATTTGAAGATGAAACACCAGCAAGCTGTCACCTTGACATTTGCATGCATTCGTCTAGAAGCTGGTTTAAACATCTTTGGCTGTTTGCTTCAGTATAATGTCACTGCCTTTCTCCAGAAGGATACATTCAATAAAACTTATTGAAAGAGAGAAGAACAAAAAAAAATGTCCGAATGTAACAAGCAAGGCCATTGCAAATATGACATTATATTATATAGAAAACCATGTAAAGGAGTAGCCATAAGAACCCCAGTATAATAACAAACCCGTGGAAGGGATAAAGGGCTGAACTGGAGCAACATGAGTATGTTGGGTGTGTATTGCCTCATTACAGAGCATGGGATATAAAACTATCTTTAGCCACTTTACGTGAACGTCACATGTACAAGAGTTCTTATACTCACACAACCATGCACTGTCTGATAGGCCACGGAATGGGCATTTGGTACCAGCAGTAATTATTCCCCAATGCCAGTCTCAGGCGCACCAGGTATTTGCTCATTAGCATGCTGCCGTACTGCCAAAGGACAGATGAGACAAAAACAGATGCAAGAGAGGAGATAAAAGGACGTGAATGGGGGGAAAGGCCTTTTAAGTGTCTGTTTCTCTTCTTTTTGAGGATCTCTCTCTCAAACTACCTTGAGTAGCTGACAACTGGGTTCTAGATGCAATACATCTGTCTCAAGTGCAAGCTCTATGGTACATATTACTTTCTCTTTGCTCTCTATGATGGTGACAAAAAGCCAGATTATTTCAAGTATCCACACAACTACAACAGTGAGAATGTGGCCTATTTCTAATAATAGACATAAGCATTTTTCCAAGTTCTGTGTTTTATTCATAACCATTTCTCTCGATTTTAATAATATCACATGTTCAGAAATTAATATTATTAGCTTTTCCTTGGCTGAGGTAAAACAAGCAAAAATGTTCTCTCATCGATCAAAAAGAAGCCAGTGAAAAGGAGGCTGATTACAATGCACACATGGTAGCATCTAATCTAATATTCCTTTTTATGAGGGAGAGAAGAGTCAGACATGAAGTTTGTATCATAATCATATCAAATAAATACTTTCCTACTGTCTTGTCTGTAGTGCTCCAGCTGAACTGGGATGACAGATCCAGTATTTATGAAGTCTGACAGAGAAGCACGGCTCAAGGGCTTTTGACAGATGCTGGCACAAATACGTCCTTTTTATTTTATTTTGCTGCTTGGATTAGACAGAAATTTATCATTCTGATTAGTAAGTATTTATGTCAGCAAATTCATAATGCTATAAAGCATTTCTCTTCCAAGTTTCACAGCTTTGGAGATATGTAGGGAAAGAAGGGAAAGCCAGAAGGATACCTGTATTTCATAAGCAGACATGATTTTCAGAACTGTAGGCAAAAAATAAACTTGTAAGCTAGTAACCACCATTTAAACAGGGAAGCTAAGGGACTTTTCTTTCAAATTGTAACCATAAATAGCTCACTACATGCTAACACAATTTTGCCTACATGCTTCACTGTGGGCATAATAGAGGGGCTGCTTCTTTATGGAACTCTCTCTAAGCAATTTTGGGTCTCTGTAGAAAAAGATTGTTTCAGAGCACTCATTGCTCACAGAAATGTCCGATCCCCATCCTGAGCACAATGAAATCTCCTAATAAATACCAGCAGAATGCTGCTGTTTGGGAGTTATATACAGTGGGATCATCTAAAGTGTTTCATTCTCCTGATGTATGGTGTCATAAACAACCCATCTGTAAATACATCATTAGAGCATCAATCCTTATAATTATATACAGCAGACAGAGGAGCAAGGGAACAGTGACATTTCCCAGTTCAGGACATACCAGGTGTTCCCCCTTGTTGTTAAACCTACTGTTATCAATGCAGAGGCTCAGGCCCTGTATTTTATACCTCACTACAATTTTGGCCTGCCTTGCAGTTCACCACTGATTAGATCATGTTACTGATATAGTACTTCTTCTAAAAGACCTTTCCTTTGGCCTGCAATTTGACTAACATCTTCACAGTCTAGAGATGAACTGATGAATAGATAACACATTTTCTAATGTTGCCTGCAAAGTGGTCTTTCACTCATGCAGAATAAGTAATTCCATGAGCATCAGATATGACAAAGCCTCCATTCCCTGGCATTTCTGTCCTCTGATATTATTTTTGTTTGCCAAATTACACAACAACTTTCCATTAACACCACAAATACATGCAATGTCTTCCCACAGAATATATTGGCAGTGATCCTTGGGCTGGCACGTTCAGTGATGCCAATAAGCCAGAGGGATCAGACATAAGCCAGGGGAGAATTTGCAAGTGTTCATACTCCCATTTCTCATCTACCCAACTGCCTGGTTTTATAAAACTGTTAAAAACATAATTATTTCTGAGACCTCTGCCTCTCTGTCAAAACTGGCTGGAAACAGCTACTGAGTTCCAGAGTTATTAAGAGTGAGGAGAGAGGCCCACGGGCTGAAGAAGGGATCGTCCCAGGTTTCTTTCCATGGGAAATCAAGATACAAATGTCCAGAAAAAAAAGTGGGGTTTAGCACAGGCCACAGCCTGCATGAGAAAAGCTGGAAGCGAGCCAGCCTCAATCCATCAAGAAAAGCTGTCAAGGCTGCTAAGGAAGGGAACAGCATGGGGGAGATGCCTAGGGTAGGCCAGGAAAAGGAGAACTGCTGGAGTTCCCAAAACAGGATCAGCTATTTGCAGCCAAACTCTGCTACACTGCCCAGACTAATAAAACCCTTCACAGCAGTTGCTGGTGAGGCAGAGAGGGACTCCAAAACCTTCTGGTTCACTTTGGCCTCTGGCAGGAGAATCCCTGGAAATCATCCCTTCTCAGTAACGTGGTCTCCATCCCAAAAGGGAAAGGGGAAGGGCCAGCAGGTCCTGCACCGTCCCTCTCTTGCTCAGTGATCCCCAAGCACTCAGTAGTCTTACCACTGATCTGCAAAACACCTTTTCCCTGTGCAGCTTTGTAGATACTCTCCACAGGGCCCAGATGGATGCCTCCTCATAGGCAAGGTATCTCTTCATGTGCGTTTTTGTAGCCTTCAAAAAAGTGTAAGCTCTAAATAAGACTTTTTCCTCTCTTAGGGGTCTTAACAGACCTCTCTCCTGAGTAGTGCCTCAGGTATCCAGTAAGATGAGAAGTTATGTTAAAGTTTTATTGTAGAGAAAACTTGGGAACTTAACTATTTTTGAGACTTCTAGGCATAATACTGGGTTGGGTTCAGCCACAGAGAGTTTACATAGACCTTTGGTTTTCAGAAATTAAAGCTAAAAATATAGAAACCTCCTCTGATTTAGATAGTTTTCTAGTGACTCTCCTCATGCTTCCTACTAAAAGCCTGACAACTTATCTGATTTCAGACTAAGCCTGTGTAACTCAGAATGCATAATCTGCCTAAGGTTTTGTTTATAATGTCTTGATTTTTATTTTGATATTTTAGAGAAAGATTTTGCAAGGAAAAAAGAATCATTTCCATTCCTGACTTCTGATTTTTTTTCAAAGTTAACAACACCTGCATTAACAAAAAGCTTGGAATATCTTTGTATAATGATTCAACAGTTTGAATCTGCTATTTTTCTGCTAATTAAATCCATTAGTCTGAAAATAATATTATGGACAGTAAATCTTTCCTACACAAATATGTTTGTTTGATAATGAATTGCCTATTACCTGAAAATCTATTCTGTGCTGCTCTGTTTTTCAGCTCAGTACAGCAGCCTGAACACTACATACAAATTTTCTAATTAATTGTCTGTAGAGAATGCATTTCCCCCCGGTCTTTTCAAAATGCCTCTGTCAACTTTGGCCCTTCTGTCTGGATCAAGCCTTTGAGGAGTTTGTGCATTGCCCCCCTGAGTGTGTTCATTACACAGGAAGGGGAATTGCAGGCAAGATAAGTCCTGATTGAAAACAGCCTATTTTTGAATCACACATGTCACAGCACCAGTTAGAAGTAAAGTAGGGAAAATGTAGTGCAGCCTGCAGGTTGTCAGTACTTACGTATTCATTCTACTGATGGTACAACTTCTTGGCTGTCTGCTGTTGAATATCCTTTCATCTTCATCTCTCCTGCCTGGTGACGTGTGCTAAGAGACTTAATCAGTTCTGTCCAGATGGATGCTAATGAAGGAGACATTATACAAAACATTATTATAAATTCTTATTCACATCTCATTTTCTTTTGTCTCACTCTATTTTTAGAGCTGATTTCTGGAGGTGCAATTACAATCCCAATATTTATCAAGCAGGCAACATCTGAAGATGCTATTTCATGTCCACCCACTCCAGCTTTTTTTTGCCAACAGCTGATGAACAAGTCCTACACATATTATTCATCTGTCCCATAAAAACATTGACCTTATGCAATATTTATATAAGAAACAATACCAAAACCATGTTATGTTGTTAGATATGTGATAGAGATGTCTTTTTATCTACATATTAAGGCAGCCATTTTTTACAGAGACTATTTGAACACAAACATGGGCAGCAGCAGCACATAAATATTCAGGACAGCGACTAGAAAATATTTCAGGTTCCAATTTCAGGAGACGTTAGGAAAGAACAAGTGGTTCTGTGAGATGCTAATAAAGTCTGATTACTGTCAGACTTGAATATTGTAGCTGACTGGCTTTGGTCCCTAAGAAGTTGCAAGCACCAGTGAAACTATTGTCAGAATTGGGACATTTATACTTCAGCTCTCCTGTTGAATTTTTATGGTGTCAGTAAAGGAAAATGTCACACAGTCAGGGCTACAACAGGACTTCTCTCACCAGCACCCACCCTCACCAAGTTCAAAGAAATGGAATGACCTTTGGGATGTTTATCTTTTTGCAAAACAGTTGGACTTGATGACCTTAGAGGTCTTTTACAATCTAAATGATTCTATGACTCTATGAAAGTGACTGAAGCTATCAATAAAAGCTGTCCAGAAATAACTAACAAGCAAAACAGGCAAACGGATGGGCTCACACACAAAGATTGGACAGCCTTGCACAAAACTATGAAACTGAGACAAAGTGTAACCAGTGAAATCAGGCCACAGGAAGATACTTCCAGTGTACTTGTGCTTCTTTACCAAACAAAACTATTTAAACTTTAGTTTTACTTTTGATTCAAAAGATGACATTTTATACAAAAGAATGCTTGTCCTTCTCATGCTGGGATATCTTTTCACTGCTGACTTAGAAGTAAGTATAACTCTCAAGAAAAGCAAAAACTTGTATTTTGTGATGCTCCAACTGCTGGGTTAAGGGGAAGGGAAGGAAGAGGGCTGGGATTGATGACTGCTGTGCTCCTGTAAGAAAAAAGGTATGCTTGTTTTTCAGAAAATGACCTCTGTTATTCTGAAGAAAGAGAAATGGGACTACAGGCAATGCTGGTAGCAAAGCCTTGAGTTAAGGTTTCTTGATATTTTTTTATTCCTGATTATTTATTGCTTAAAATTTTGCTAGACTGAAACTTTTTGGGCTGGTCTTTTGGCTATCCAGTACCTACTTCTGTTGACACACCATCATTCCATAAGCAGTGCCATCACATCTGTCTGTCTGAAAAGCCAGGGGGACAGAAAGCATGATACCACCTCCAAGTTCTCACTTTAAGTTATCCATATGGTTGTAGCACTGAGGGTGTGTAGTGCCCTTGCTATGGAAAAGGGCTTGGTATTATCAGGGAAATCATCTTGTTAGGAGCGATGTGACATTTGTACTTTCTGAGAACTGTCCCATATTTCACCATGGAATAAGTGGAGAAGTCTTGTCTTGCTTTGATTGTTTCCTTCAAACAGACTTATACTCCCCTGAAACAACAAGAAGTGCCCCACTTTCTATTTTGGGGTTGCTGTTGGTTAGCTGCTGACCCAATGGATTTATTATTATTATTATTTTCTCCCAACATTTGTGCTACACTGGGTGCTGAGCAAGCACAGACAACAGACATCATCCCTCCCTGGAAGAGCTGCCAACCTGATGAGTACAAGAAGGCAACCAGACTAACTAATTTCAGGCCAGGGAATGGCTCTCTTGCAACCTTTAAATTATTCACGAGATCTCTTTGTAAATTATTAATTTCCCAGTTCTTAGATTTAGCTCTTTGAGTTTACAGGATACGTTTTCAGATGTTCACAGCTGTAGCTGGCAACCATTCATCTCATTCAGAGGATGGCAGCGCAGCCCTTCAGAGTTAAGCATCCTAGTTTTGCTTTCTTGTTATCATTTTCTTTTGGCTTCTCTGCTTTTTAAAAGGATGACTATTAAAGGTGGGCAAGGGAAAGAGAGAGCAAAATACTTACATTGACACTTAACAAAATACTTACATTGAGACCACTCAGATTCCCCTACTCATCCCAAGGGCCTGCTCAATCCTCTACTGCTAAATAGTAGTTCCAGCGCAAATAAAAAGGAAATAATTTTTGGCTGTTATCCAGGACTCAGCCCTATCCTGCGAACTTTCACCATTCCAGGTTTGGTGTTTGCTTGCCCAGGGCCAAAGACAACAATTTGTACTCCTGCAGTAACCCAGGTAAGAACAGGACCTAGCCTCATTTTGTCAATCATTACTGATGTCTGTCCTCAGGCCCTGCTGTCCTGAACACATGTCAATTGGTAAAATAGCAAAATTTTGGTGTGCTGCTTACCTACATTGCATAGTTAGTATTACAATTCACCTGAAAGGTCACTGAGGATTATTGATCCCGTAGGGGAAACCAACAGATTCATGCCAGTGTTTAAGCTGTGGATACCACAAGTCACATCATATTTCATTGAAATGATATTTGGAATTGGAAGGGAAGGGCAACAATGTCATCCTTTACAACTACATTGTGAAGGAGAGATTATCCACTGTCTGCTGAAACCACAGAAAGGTACCACAGTGAGTTAGCTGGACTGTAGGTCTGACTTGGCTTGGCATTTCTTGTGCACCTGCTTTTCCAGAAGTGCTGAGTATCCACAGCACCCACCCAGGTATCCAGATTTTTGTCATGCTGGTCACAGGGACACACGCAGTACAATACAATTAAGCAGGCGAAGCACTTCATCTAGAAGTATCATGAATTAGATCCTTAAGCTCAGCAAAATGCTGCTTAAACCTAGGCAATGTGGCCTCTGTTTTAATAAGCTAGCGTTTCTCTGTGTTACACTTATACAATGGACTTTCCCCTAACTGTGCAAATCACAACTTTTTGCTTCTCCCACTGAAATTCTCTATTAGGTACCAGCTTTCTTCAGTGTGTCTTTCTGCTGTGGATTTACTACCTGGAACTTGTTCCCTGATGTAGACTTACCTCTCTCTGCCTTTTGATGCACATACTTTCCTTGGTGTTCTGGCTTTGCCTTTTTATAACTATTCCTGCAGGTGCTTGCTACCGTTTGCCAGGTCTTGTAAGTTTATTCTCACCACTGAAACTCATCTTGCTTGTCCTTCGTATTCCTTCTGCACATGTCATATAGTTCAACTTACTTTGTAAACTGTGATAAGAAAGCTTTGGAGACCTGCTGTGTAAAGTTATTAACCTAGCCCCGGAGCTTCTAAACCGAAACTTTGGTTATACTGCTGCTCCTTATCATTTCAGTGCACTAATGTCACAAACAGGGTTTTTTTCCTATTTGTTTCAGACCCCTGAAATAACCACCCCACTACGCACAGCCATAACCTGAATCCCTGTAGCTGTGGCTGGCCAAAGAGAGACAGCCAGAGTTCACGCCCAAGCAGCTTCCGCAATGCTGACTTCAATCCTGAAGCACCTGAGGAGTAATATGAAGGATACAGTAAAATTTTGGACCAGAGTTCCTTAATTCTGGGACTTCCTTCTCCGCTGTTGCCAAATAATTTTTGTGGGTTGTTTTTGTTTCCTTCCAGGGATAGAAATCTTCACTCTGGGACACTAGATATATTTTCTCTGTGCCACCAGAGGAGTCTGCATTTGCCTGTGGACACATCGTCAGCAGGTCCCAGTTGTGCCGAGTGATGAGCTCACCCTCCCTTGCTCACGCTCAGTTGCTTGTTGTTACTCTTTGATGGAGGACGACATGCTGATCAGGTAGCCAGCTGAGACAATCTGCTCCCTGTGAAAATATGAGATGGGCTAGCAAAGACCAAGCAGTTAATTTCCTTAAGCTGTCTGGCTTATGGTGTCTAGGATGAATTAGAGACCAACTACGTGAGCAGTGCAGCAGGCAGATCCAAGGAGGATCCAAGGACCCTCCACCTGGCTGGAGGGTGGTGACAAGAAATCTGTTTTCTGGGAATGAGAGTCTCTCAAGTAACACTACTGAAACAAAGTGTGTCCCTGGGCGCAGCAGCGCCCCATTAAGTAGAGGCGAAGTTTTGGAGCAAATCCACTGTTTCTCCTCATCCCCAGTCTTCTTAATAAAGCTGCAGCCTGCTAAAGAGAGCCAGGCAATGGTACATGTTTGCAAGGAGGCTGCAGTCCTCCCCCTCTTTCAATGAATGGAGTCAATTAGCAGTTCCTCCCCAGGGCTGCCAGGAGGCTTTCCGATCTGTTTGTACAACAGTAAACAGTCTGAAAACCAGAAAACAACATTGTCATGTCAGTCAAAAGCTGGCATGAGCAAGCTGGTTGCTCACATCTAAACAAAGACTTTTTAGAGCCTAACTAAATTTTGTTTATCTTTTGTTGGTTTTCATTTATTTCCCACAGCTTTCCACTCTTTAGATGCTGATGGACAAAGGCAGATCATAGCATTTGCACATGTTCAGTCTTAGAAAGTAGCAGAAAACAGGGAGGAGGTGCTTCTGAAAATGCCTCATTTCAGGTTTTGATATACAGGCATTTCAGATATGAATTAGTGCCCCTGTTAGACCATAATCTGAAGCACTTCTTACAGTAAACATTGTCAGAAGAGATCAGGAATAATCAGAAGCCTAGTGATTACAGCATAAAAATATCTGGATTAGTAAACCATCTCATGTCCACCCATTCGTGTTTGTGTCATGATCTCATTCTGTAAAATCCTCAGCTCCTTCAGCTTCTATTGAAATTGTTAAGCATCGCAGCGGATGCATGTATCACCTTGAAGAGCAAAGCCTTTAGCTTTTCTCACTTCCAAAGCTGCATTGTTTGCTATTTGACACAGGAATCTTTTGCAGAGCTGTGAATCAATCCCACTCAGAGGCTGACCTTCCCTTTGTTCAGATAACCAGGAAGAGGAATAAATCTACAGAAGAAACATAAATTAAATTAGTTTTATTTTCTTCCGGGTTACAAAGTTCATAGATATAATTTATTTCCACCCTCAGGGTACACAGAAAATCATTACCAGGCTTGCAGCTACAGAAGCTGCATGCTTACTAGCTGAAGAGCACCAGAGGTAGGTGCTCTCAGCCCCCCTGAGACATTTCCTCCCCTGTACACGGTTGTACCCTCAAAATAAGAGCATGAATTAATTTGCTGGTCTTAAGCCAGTCTCTATGTCTCCAGACTGACCAGATGATAGGAGAACTGTGGTTTGCCATGCAAAGAAGAGTGCTCTAGAGACAAGTTTATGTGCAAGACAGCATGTTAAGATAAAAACAGAGCGAAAGAGAGCAGAAGTGTATGGGATGTTGAAGAATCATAGAACGGTTTGGGTTGGAAGGGACCTTAAAGATCATCTAGTTCCAAGCCCCCTGCCATGGGCAGGGACACCTCTCAATAAATCAGGTTGCTCAAGGTCAGGGTAAGCCTACCAACTTTGCAGTGATTCTGCCTCAAGGCTCCTTTTATGGGGCAAAAATGGGAAGAAGTAGATAGCTGAAAGTCCAGTCCCTTTATACTTTTACATAACTGCTCTCAACCTCACTCCTTCAGCAGGACAGGGAAGAGGTTTGGTAACACCTGGTAAGATCAGTACGTTTTCAGTCTCCAAGTTCTTGCAGAGTCCCATGTTAAAAAGTTTGAAAGCTGTGAATTAAGTCACAGCTTTGAGGAATGTGCATCTCTGCTCTCTGTTGCTGTAAAAACACGCAGGCAGGCTTAGGACACGGTGCTGCCTTCTTTTATAACCGAAAGGTTTTGGTACAAACCTGAGGGGGTATCTGTGAATTACGTACAGCCACTGTAAATCAAACTAGGATGGAATCTCAGAGCTATGAGAAAAGGGAGAGAGCATGGGAGAGCCTATGAGGGTCTCTCAAGAGGGTTTGGGATAGAAGTTCCACCATTCCCATGACAAGCTGGAAATGTGGAATCTCTGCAAAAAAAAAAAAAAAAAAAAACCAAACAAACCTTTCTTGTGTACCTCTGGTAACAGAAAAAGTTTAAGAAAAAGTGACCTCTAAACAGAAACCCTGGAAGAATATCTGCTTGCATTAATAGACCCAAGTAACAGAGGCTGGCTAAAATCTCCTCCCTTGACTCCTAGCAGATGAAAAACAAGAATTCATTAGAGACACTAGCAGAAGTCTTGATCCAGAGCAGCTTCAGACAGTGCACAGACTGATAGCTGTTTGGAATTTTTTTTCATTATTAATGAATTTAGAGATGATTTCAAAGAAAAAAAATCAAGCAGGAACCATCAGTTTGTTTGACCTTTCCTTTCGAGGTCTGATAATGTTTTCTTTTCAGGCTTCTAGTTACCTTAAAAACCAGGGGCATTTAGTACTGTTAGCTGAAAAAAAGAAAATCAATGTGCTAAGAAAACTGAGGAAGGGATCACGCCACTATGGCAAACACAGATCTGTGTGCCTGAGCTCGTAGAGTTATACGGTTCAGGATATTCCTTTATTTTCATGCCACATCTACCACAGTCTCTTCACATTTTGCTGCATGGGCTCTCTCTTCACTTAGG
>VZTM01031190.1:90317-105260 GCA_013400555.1 Jacana jacana
GTTGCTTGTCAAATAGGATGAGAAGTGGTTAGTTTTCTATTCTTCTCCAAATGCAAACAAAGACCAAACATATCTGTACACTTGCAAAAAACATCTCTCCTGTTGCCTGTCTCTCACTTACTCTACATTCAGAGCTTGCATTCTTCTGTCTTATCTGCCTTATCTGTTTTTCTTGTAGCAGAGTTCATGCACTAAAATTCAATATTTTATGAACAAAAAATATGTAAAAGCATTAGATGCTGCAGTAATGACAATGAAATGAAAATAGAAATGTAATTACCATGGTAGATCAGACGTGGGCTAATCGAAGCAGATAGATTTACTCCACTGAGCCTTGTAGTTGTTTTCAATTGTGCTTACCAGAAGATGAGAAGAACCAAAACCCCAGAGATACTCAGCTGGCATCTGGGTGTCCTGCCTGCTCGTCTACTTGCTTTTTATTCTAGGGGGAGAAGAGACATAAAGTGAAGAAAATGGAAGGAGAGTAATTCCAAAAGTTACACTCATCCTTTATGTCTAATACGAGGCAGTTGACCATCAACAGGTCTGCTATAAAGCAGAAAAGAAATGAGAGAAAGGAACAGCTTTCCTGGCCATAGCATGATCATTCAAGGCAGTTCAAATCTAAAGCAAACTGCAATTTCAGTGAAGCCACAAATGGACTCCAGTCACACTCTATACAAGGATATTGTAAGGCATTTTATTCAATACCATTAGATAAATAGGACAGACAACCCAACTGTACGTGTCGGGTATTAGGAGAAAAAAATAATGAATGTGCTAACATGGAAATAAAAAGAGCAGCTGGGCTGATGCTATTAGTCACATGTAAGCAGGGTATGGTGACAGGACCCATACCACCAAAATCTCCTACGCCTCATGCCTCAATAGCTGTGAACATTTGGGCATATACGCTTTTCCGTTTCAAGGTCAGTCAGCCCTTTTGTCATGGAAGTAGACTGCGAAGCGCTCGGGTGGATCTAATCTACATGAACCCCACAATTCCATTCTGTCTAGTACATTACCATACATCGATAGAAAAAGTAGAACCCGATTTATATTAAATTTGCTAGAGCAGAGGGCCCAATTTGAAATGACAACAGAACTCTCATTATTTTACTCTCTGCCTTGGGCTACCCATGCAGGCCTGCCAGCTGATTACTAATCGGTCCACCTTTTGTCCTGAATCCAGCTGTGCACCTAAAGCTACCATTAAACAGGATAAATCCACCTTGATTAACTTTATCAACCATGTTGAAATGTTTCTCAATGTCAGAGACTTACCTGGAAGCTGTTCTTCTGCCTAGGTANTGAAGATGATTTTTCACCAGGCTTTTCCCATAATCCTGATTACCTTTCATCAGGACCTCTCATGACTGTTCCCGCCATTAACAAAGACCAGAGAGCATAGTTTGATCAGCAGCAGGTGCTGCCTAGTCATCTGTTATCAATCTTTGTGCACGCACATCATTGAGTAATACTCATTGGCTATTTCAATTACTATTATTTACTTTGTTATTCACTGAGTCTTGGTTTTCCTCTGATGTAAACTGAAAGCTTGAAAGCTTCAAAACGAGGATGAGGAAAAAGCAGTTAACAAAGACCCAATTCCCATGCAGGTGGCAATTACTTCACATGAGAAAGCTGGCATAACAATAATATTGGGACTTGCAGGTGCAAGATGGTGAGAATAACAGCACAACAAACAGCATGAGAACTACAACGGAAAATATTGCACAGCATTTTACATGAAAGGTTACAGATTGCACCAGTGGGCAATCTGTAAAAGGCAGGCTACAGGGCTGCAAATAGAAGACCCTCAGCATTTCAAAAGTTAAGGTACTGAGCAAAGATGACGTTCATAAGCAGAGCAAAGTGGAGTTTACAAGTGCTGTTATATTTGGTTGTAAGACAACTGAGAAGTCCCAGAACAGCAAACGTTGGGAAACCTCTCCCGTTATTTTGCCAGGCACTTAATTTCATTTTATCTATTCTGCTCTGAATCCTCTCACAAAGTATTAAAATATGAGTACATCCTGGACCACCTGAAGAAATGGCAAGTTGACCCAAACCCTACTATTAGCTGAGCTGGTCTTCTCAGAGTTGGAAATGTGTGGGAGTGAGGAATTTTTCATTCATGGCTCTGAACCCCTGAGGATCATCAATGAAATCAAGGAATATACAAGAACCAGAAAATTGTTTTTCATCACACAACACCCCCCCCCCATATTTCACTCGGAAAAGGCAATGATAAGAAAGGCTATGGCAGGACTAGGAAACTGTGAACTGACACTGTGGCAAACCAGGAATGGGAAGGAAAGGGGAAAATAACCACATTTCCCCACCTCCAAAGCCCACTGTCCCTGTAGCAGATGGCTGAGTGCATGCACCATTGGACTGGTACATTCTAATAATTTTCTTCTTCATTCAGTTTAGAGTATTTCAGCCCTTTTAACACGTCTGGTTTTGCAGAAGAAAGAGCTCCAAGCTATATTTACAGACATCCTTGATAGTTTTAATAATCAAAGTGAAAAAATTGTTTTCAATGGCTTTTGGGGCCATTGCCAGAATTGTCATGGACTGCAAGAGCAAGGACAAACATGGTGTGGAATTTGTGAAGATTGCCAGAGTTTCAACCATTCTTGGCTGATGTAAAACACAAAGCAGAGTGATGGGTTTAATAAGTGTTGTTAAAGCTTTAAGAGACTAGCCAATGTGTGTTTATGCCTGTGCAAGCGGAATAAAAATAGAAGGAAAAATCTGATTCTATGGAAAACTGAAATCATGCTTCAGAAGAAGAACTAATTCAGTAATTTCATCTTTCCAGAGCCTGGCTTTTCCATTGGCATTTCTGCCAGGTACCAGCTGCATTTCTGCCAGCTACCCAGCAACCAACACTAATGATAGCAAGTGCCATCCACCATAGTAAGAATAACAACCAAACATACCCGTGCACGCTAACCCTGAATAGAATGAAAACAGAAAAGACTTGCTCCCATAAAGACAAAAATTAGTCCTATAAGGTTGAATGCAAACCATATACAGAGTTTGTACAGCCTCTATTCTTTTTGCTCTAAGTGAGGGGTAGCTGAAATTGATGGAATTACAGTAGCGTGAAATCAGCATGAAAATAATATCAAGCCTTAAATGTGTACTCCATAATACACTAAGGATAGTGTTACTATATAGGATCACAGGTTACATAACTATATTTTAACATTTATTATATTTAACATAATTAACATTTGCAAACCTGGTACCATTCACCGATGTGCTTGGTGCAAGCTGACACAATATCTGAGCCAAAAGTAGAACATCTTCTTTAAATTGCACTGCTCATGCAAGAGACATCACCCGTGACTTAATTTGGTAACATTCAGCAACTGATGATCTTACAGCCTTTTCAAAATGTTTTAGAATTGCTATCTAATTAAGCTTTACAGAGCCCCAGTGCAGTAGGTAAATGTTGTCATCGCCATTTGTAGTGATGGGAACACTGAGACACAGATGTTTAATGACTTGCCCAACCAAGGTCACCCTGGAAGCTGCAAATACCCCACAGTATATGCAGCCAAACCTCAGGAGAATGAAAGTGAAGAACCCTTTAGATAAGAGGTTAATAGTACTTTTATTCAACTGCATTTGGATTTGAAGTTGTCGCTTGCATTCTACACATGACAGAAATAGATCCTACTTCCTCATTCTGGCTGCAGTGCTCACAAGACCATGCCTTTTCAAAGCCTCTCCATCAGTGGAAATACTTATTAAAGTCTACATTCTGGCAAATTGAAAGCCATTCTCCTTCTGTCAGTGATTTGGCTGTGCTGTGACCACTCTGTAAAATCGATGAAGCCCTTCCCTACAGTGTCTTTCACAGGAGTGGCACAAAAATGCTGCACTATGTTTAAAATATTTAGATATTTACTCAGAGCTGTGAATGTGAAAGATAAATTCCTAATAAAGGAGGAAGCCCTCGCTAGCATGGTCTCACTGCTGCTGAATCTGCAGGAGCAGAGTCTTGATGTGATCAAAGTGATTTGGCCATTCATGCCATGGCACTGAAGAACACAAATGCTTGTTAGCTCCACCAGCCTCCCAAGACTGCAGTCTCACACTTTCACACTCTCATATTTCCCATATCAGTGGATGAAAAAAATGAAGATATCACTACAGGTATTCACTTCTGATTTCCCAGGTGCTCAGCTCATTAAGAATAACTCCCTTAAGAAGAGCCAGATGTGAGTGGCTCAGCAGTCCATCTGGACCCAGCAGGCCGCTTCTGTGAAACTAGTGTGAAAGAGGAATGATAAAGGAGAGGAGGAACATATGGCCTCCAGAGGTTTTCCTTTAACATTCATTGTGCTAAATTTACATTTTTATCTGGCAGTAAACATTATTGTAATTGCCCATCAATATTTATCCTGGAATGTTTCCTTGGGTCCTCTTGTTTTGCGAGCTTGCACAAAGACTTGAATTCTTTTTGGGGTGGACTTCAAATGAGAGCCAGGAATTGTAACAAGTGGTGTTCCTCAGGGGTCAGTATTTGGACTGGTGGTGTTCCAACATCTTTGTCAGCAACATAGACAGTGGGATTGAGTGAACCCTCAGTCAGCTTGACAATGGCAGCAAATTCTGTGGAATGGTTGACATGCTGGAAGGAAGGGATGCCATCCAGCGGGACCTGGACAGGCTTGAGAGGTGCGCTCGTGCAAGCCTCAGAAAGTTCAACCAAACCACGTACAGAGTCCTGCACCTGGGATGTGGCAATCCCAAGCACAAATACAGGTTGGGCATAGAATGGCTGGAGAGCAGCCCTGAGGAGAACCTGGGGGTGTTGGTGGATGAGAAGCTCAACATCAGCCAGTGGTGCGCACTGGTATCCCAGAAAGCCAACTGCATCCTGGACTGCATCAAAAGAAGCGTGGCCAGCAGGTCAAGGGAAATAATTCTGCTCCTCTCCTCTGCTCTGATGAGACTTCACCTGGAGTTCTGTGTCCATCTCTGGGGCCCCCAACATAAGAAGGACATGGACCTGTTGGAGCAGGACCAGAGGAGTGCCACAAAGATGATTAGAGTCCCAGAGCAGCTCTCTTACAAAGACAGGCTATGAGAGCTGGAGTTGTTCAGCCTGGAGAAGAGAAGGTTCTGGAGAGACCTTCTGCAGCCTTTTAGTACCTAAAGGGGGCCTACAGGAAAGGTAGGGAGGGAGTCTGGGGAGGGACTAGGCAAAAAGCCTATCTTTAGTGTACTGATAGGATGAGGGGTAATGGTTTTAAAATAAAAGAGGGGAGATCTAGATTAGTTATCTGGAAGAAATTAATTACTGTGAGGGTGGTGAGGCACTGGAACAGCTTGCCCAAAGAAGTTGTGGCTGCCCCATCCCTGAAAGTGCTCAAGGCCAGGCTGGATGGGTCTTTGAGCAACTTGATCTAGTGGGAGGTGTCCCGGCTCATGGCAGGGAGGTTGGAACTTGATGATCTTTAAGTTTCCTTCCAACTCTAACCATTCTATGATGCAATAAGCACTAGCTCCAAATTTATAGCACATACACACTCCCAGGAATTTTGCTTCTCACCAGCCTGAGAATTTTCTGTGTTTCTTTCCATATTGAGCAACACATGGGATGATTATTTGACTTTCTAGACCAGATCAACAGATACCTCAGAAGTCCATGAGCTTCCTTAAGGAGAGTTGCCAGAAAATCTATAGGCAACTGAAATTTCATTTTCTCTCCTTTCAAGAGCTACCAGCAAATCTTTTACCATGCTGAGAAACTGTTCCCATTGTCTGGCAGAAATAATAATGCTTAGTTAAAAAAGACTTGATTTACTTCACCTCAGGAGCTTAACATCAAGAATGTAAACAAGAATAGGGGAAACAAATTGTGATTCTATCTCCCCTCTTCTACCATTACACTCCTTCTAAATAGTCCTCATGGTCTCTAAAGAAATTGTGAATCTTACTATTGGAAAATCTCTTTTCTAAAACCTTATTCTTTAAACTGAAAACTGATGGCAGAAAGAAATATTAGACCATAGCATTTGAGAACATAAAAATCAACATGAAATTTTAATTGTTCTTATTGCAAATTTAGAGTGCACATTCCTGTCTATGAAAACCAACTTGGGACAAAAAGGAGAAGTGGATTTGTCTCAGCCTGGTAGGCAATGATTGAAAACAAACACAGCTTCCTTCTCTTTCACATCTAAATATTACCTATACCTGCGTAAGACTACACAAAATAATCAAAATATTTTTTTTTCAATTATAGTGTCTGTGCCTGTGGTTGTACATAACACAGATTCACATCGTATATGAATTCTGTACATCCAGTTCTGTATACTGTCCTGTTCCTCTGTTGGAACACAGTTAAGAGATATGGCATAGGAAATTTTTTTTCTCTCTTTGACAAATTTTGCCCCAAAGTATATTTGTTGTAAAGCAATTAATCATTTGGCTTGAATTTAGACAGATAGTTTTTAATTTAAAATGTTGAAACAGAGACAAATCAGGACTGAAAGAAAGAGAGGAACAAAAAGGCAGAAGGGAATACTTTTCTCCAGCTTCCTTATCAGCACTCCTGGTTAGTGACTGAGCAGCTTGAAAAAGCCCCACCACTTTCTTTCTTACCACCATCTTGTTTCTGCCTTGCTCTTCTGTGTGCTGCACCTTCACTAATTCTTCTTTCCTATTGCTATTCCTTTTTTCAAGATTCCCAGGATAAGCAAAAATATAAACCTGTTGAGCAGGTAAACCAGAAAAATTAGGGTGGAAGCCAGACATGGATTGCTGCCTCTACCTCTCCTTCTCTTTCTACATTTGCTTTTAATCAATATGGTTTACCATTCCTCTAAATTCCTAAATGCATGTTTTTTCTTCTTATGTTCATCCTTAAAACCGGAGAGAAGCTACATGCATCACCTGTTCTACATATTGCATCTTGACCTTCATTCTATAAAACGGGAAATGAAATGTCTTGAATGCAAAGTCTTCTGTTCTTTAAATCTAAGACTCATGATCCCCCATTTCAGGCAGGTATTTAACCTTCACTTCAGGCAGGTATGAAACCTCTTCCCTCTGTCATATGTTTATTGTACAAAGTAAAGGAATAGTTCAATCCTAAACAGTCCATGAAATGTGCAAAGACTGAGACTGAAGCCCTCCAAGAATGAAGGAACACAGAGGTCGGTAGAGCAGAAGTGGTAGGCTGCTGGGATATGCCCATAGTAATACAAGACATCCGGCAACAGCAAGAAGTGTAGAGTCATTTTAGCGACAAAGGTTAGGTCTCCTAGCAGCGATTTTGAGCTGCCTTTTCTTCTTTGGGTCAGTTTTCAGCTTTACGCCCTTAGAAACAGAATTCTCCACCCACACTCTTCCTAGTGTAACCAGTCAAGAGAAAGCAGCACCATGCAGCTTCCTCCAGCAAGCTCGATTTTGTTTCATAGAATCACAGAATCATAGAATCATCTTGGTTGGAAGGGACCTTTGGGATCATTGAGTCCGACCATCAGCCCCACTCTACAAAGTTCTCCCCTACACCATATCACTCAACACGACATCCAGTCTACTCTTAAACACAGTCAGGGATGGTGACTCCACCACTTCCCTGGGCAGCCGATTCCAGTGACTGACCACTCTTTCTGTGAAGAATTCTTTCCTAATGTTCAGCCTAAACCTACCCTGCTGCAGCCTGAAGCCATTCCCTCTCATTCTATTGCTAATTGCCCATGAGAAGAGACCAGCACCAACTTCTCTACAATGTCTTTTCAAGTAGTTGTAGAGAGCGATGAGGTCTTCCCTCAGCCTCCTCTTCCACAAACTAAACAGTCCCAACTCTCTCAGTCGCTCTTCATAAGATTTATGTTCCAGGCCCTTCACCAGCTTCGTTGCCCTCATCCGCACTCGCTCCAGCACCTCGAGATCTCTCCTGTATTGAGGTGCCCAGAACTAGACACAATACCTAAGGTGTGGCCTCACCAGTGCTGAGTACAGGGGGACAATCACCTCCCTACTTCTGCTGGTCACACTACTCCTGATACAAGCCAGAATGCTATTGGCCTTCTTGGCCACCTGGGCATGCTGCTGCCCATATTCTGACACTTGTCGACCAGCACCCCCAGGTCCTTTTCTGCCAGGCAGCTCTCCAGCCACACTTCCCCAAGCCTGTAGCCATCCACGGGGTTGGTGTGCCCTAAGTACAGGACCTGGCACTTAGCCTTGTTGAAGTTCATGCCATTAACATTGGCCCATCAATCCAGTCTATCCAAGTCCCTCTGCAGAGCTTCCCTGCCCTCATGCAGATCAACACTCCCACCTAACTTAGTATCATCGGCAAACTTACTGATGGTGCTCTTTATATCCTTGTCAAGATCATCAATAAATCATTAAACAGAAATGGCCCCAATACTGAGCCCTGAGGAACAGCACTTGTGACCGGCTCCATTGAGCACACATGTTGGGAGTTACTGTGAAACTGAAGACAAGTGCAGAGCTGATTAACAGGGCTTAGTGCTCTAAAACAAAAAGTCTAGCTTTCTTCCTGAGAGTCTTTCGAAGCCTGTTGTTATAGCCTTTGACTGTTTTGTTTTCCTTTGACAGCTCTTGGAACTGCTATCTATAATTTCATGTCTGTCACTTATGAAGTGGAGCAGACACACATCAGTGCGCATTATTCTCAGTAAAAAACATCTCCTGTTTCTTAGCATTTTTCATATTAGTAGGATCAAATAAGGGATCACACAGTTCCTAGCTCTTCAAGTTTTCCCACCAGACAGTTACCTTACCTGTTGGATTTTTTTCTTCTGGATAGACAGAAATTACAACTAGTACACATACTGACCAGTTTTTGGGAGGGGAACAAGCACCTCCACCCTCCTTCTTCTTTGTGTCTGGAACATCCTTTGGGATGGGGATGCTAACCATTACGCCAGGCCACATGACAGTTTCTCCTCTCTGTTGCCCTTACGACTCTCTAGCTTACAAAATCATGAAGGGGCTTTGCAGCATTTATTAAATTGTGAGTATGAGGGTTAAATGCCATATACCACAGTCTAGTTTTTAATAACAATGGTTAGAGTAACCTTCTTTTTATGACCATTATCGCTTTCCAGTGGAAGGTTTTCCATTGCCTTCCAACCAATCTTTCCCAGCCAGGTCCTTAGTCTGAGCCTACTCGCTTATGAAACTTAGGCCTCGGAAGTAAGCAACAACCGGTATTAAAAATTTTCACATCTGCAAACAATAACCTGAAGTGGGTATGAAGTGCTTTGCTATGTAAGGAATTAGGCAGATATCTCCTTCCAGTCCACGAAACAAAGCTTGGCACACAGCAAACACATTTTTAACAGTCTGTACCTTTAGAATACATGATAGCCTTAGAAGTAATTAACTGTTTATCGCATAGCAACAGGGGTTACTGTAGAGCACCAGCTCTACCATAAGCATTCATACAGGCTCCCTGAAATCTCAGCTTGCAGCACACACAAAAAAGAAAGTGACCTTGAGGTCAGAAGCAAATTGCTATTATACATCACCAAGGACAGCATGTCAAGTACCATATTTATGTGTGAAGTGGAAAGGAATTAATGAACACAAGTAGAATTCAGACAGTGTATGTTCTCTGGAGCAATACAAATTGAATGATGCCTCGCAACAATTATTGAGCCAGATCTATTCAGATAGGAATTACTAACATACTAACGTTTTAATTGATTTGTTAACCACCATGACTATAAAGTGCACGACAAAAAGTTTACATTACTTTTTTTCTGAGGTTTTTAATAAGCTTTCTATTTTTCAAATAAACACTCAATTGTCAAGAGGTTGTTCAGCTATCATGGGCATTATATACAGTGCTTAAACTTTGGACTGATAATACAATATCTGATTTCATACAACATGTACCTGAGTATTGTGCATGAGGTTGAGATAAATAATTCATTCCCATTTGATCATCAGTACTCGTGGCACCCAGACATTAGTGTCTGCTCCGTTCAACCACTTGACTGTTACTTCTTTCTTCTGAATAACCTGTTCTTTACTGCAGGACAGATTTTGTCACTATTGTCTATACCAGTAGAGTTTTCTGATCAGTGTCAGTGGTGACCAGGTGAACGAGGAAAATTTGACAGCAGACTTGGCAGGAAGATTTGGCAGAAGAAAGAGAAGAGAGAAGCTTAATAGGAATAAACACTGTAAGAAATCATAGAATCATAGAATCATAGAATCATTTAGGTTGGAAGAGACCCCTGGGATCATCAAGTCCAACCATCAGCCCTACTCTACAAGTTCTCCCCTACACCAGATCCCTCAACACCACNCTGGACACAATACTCAAGGTGTGGCCTAACCAGTGCTGAGTACAGGGGGACAATCACCTCCCTACTTCTGCTGGTCACACTATTCTTTATGCAAGCCAGGATGCCCGCGCAGACTCTGACACTGAACTATGTGGGAACTTGGAATAGAACCATTTACAGATTTAGGAACCTGCTTTCAAAATGTGTAGTAGAGGATCTTCTCTCTGGTGTTGTCAAGGAGAAAAGAATACCTTTTATCAACAGAAACAAAAATACTTTTCAGGTCTGTAGGGGTGTAAACAAAGTACAAAATTAGTTTTGTATTCTTTCTTTTTTTTTTTTCCCACTGGGAAATGAGAACTTTTAGCCAAAACTAAATTGCCAGTCATTCCCAGAGCAAGCGATCAGTAGAGGAGAAAGCTGTATGTTGAAAGTGCAGGGGTGGGTACTATGCAGTATCAACCCATTAGTGCAATTGTCATTATAGTGTCCCTCTGTTTCACTATTTCCTCAACTGCAACTGCTCATTTAAGTAAGATAAACATGTAGCACTGATGTTTATGCATGCTGAGATAAGCAATGAGATAAGCTGTGTTCTTGTGAAATGACGTGTGAAAATTCAAAAGACCAAGTTTGAGAAGCAGCTTCATAAGAAACAAATGCGAGACTGGTATATAATGTCATCAGGAAGCCAGGTAGAAAAAAGAACACAGATATAATAGGACGAATTTCCTCAAGAACAACAGAGCAGCGGATGTTTTGGAAGTAAAGAATACAGTATTTTTCTCGAGATTTCAGTGAAGAAAAGTTGAGACTGAAGCCATCCACACATGAGGAAACATAATCAAATACTGTGTCAACACCTCCCACCACTCAAAACAGTGTCTGAGACAAACTGCTTTAGTCGACCTGAACCTTTTGTGCAGTTCTGGGAATATTTGTGCATTGTGTGAGAACTTTACGAGAAAGAAAAAGACTCTGGAATAAACTAGTGCCTGCCTTAACTTCCAGTGATTTACCTTCAGGCACCTTGGAGGTAATGAAGCGTCAGTTCAAAAGGTTAGATTTCATAGAAGTTGGCATGCAAGCCAAGAGGGAAACTTCATATTTGAAGCTGCAGCTTTTCGAGCTGTTTTTATACAAAGGGTTCCAAAGACAATAAACAAAAAAGAAAAACCAATATAATGTTGTCCTGAAGGTTATCAACAATTGCTGCAACTGAAGATATATAAAATGCAGTTTACCTGCATACATTGTCATGTATACACTGTGCTCCTGTTTGTCACCCAGGATTTCATCTCCTGGATATGTACAAATACGACTTTTTTGTCAAATATTCTTCCTGAGACAGAAAAAAATGAGAATCAATCCTTCAACAGACTGTAAAAAAAAACCAAACAAACCAATAATTCTGAACAAATCTGACACTTATTTATGGAGCTGTAAAGGGATTAAATAAACTTTAATATTTTTCTTGACTTACTCATGACATCCACGAGTCCTAAAGCATAGGGCTGCTATGTGCCTGGTTCCAAGCACTCTGCCAACAAAAATTTCCCTAGTAATGAAGGACCTTTCCAAAGATGTAAATGCCTTTTGCCTTCTCAGGAATTATTTTATTTGCCAGGCAAAGTTTCCTCACTGCCTTCATGAAGCATTCACTCCTTCTATAATAATAATAGGAACTTTCTATGTCTTCTTTGCAAAAACTGGAAAGAACGAACAATTCTACCCTAACCTTTTGGCAGCTGAGCATTTAATTAAAATGCTTTTGTATCTGTCAACAAAACATTAGCTATGGCAAGTATCCTAGTGCAGTCAGGAAATCATAAAGAAAATGTCCCACTCCCGACCTCTGTTTACCAAAACTACAAGAGCATACCTCACAATCTTGTTTATTCTTTTCAGCATTTTATTCTCTTTCCACTGCTGCAAAATAGGGATCTGAGCTGTGTTATATGACTAAGTTATACACTTCCCTAACTGCCACAAACAGATCATGCACAGTTGACAATTTGAGGAAAGTGGAATCATCCTCTGATCTAGTCTCCTCAGTCAGCTTTATCACCAATGAACTTGAATAAGGCCCTGGAGTCTAAGTGTTTATTAAGTTCTGTGATCATTGATGCATTGCTGAGTTGCCTTAGGAAATGGGCTCTGCTGTTAGTTTTGAGTTCATGCTTACTCTTGCTTCATGCTATTTAAGAATGGGTGCCAACTACAATGGAAGGCAGAGGACAGACTATTGTTATTATTAAGATTATGTATTTAGTTGATTATAATATCTATGAGTCAACAGTTTGCCCTGGCTAGCCAAAAGGGCCAACCATATCCATTAAGCACAATATAGCTTAGCTGATCAAAAGAGTTGTCCCACTATACCCAGCATTGGTGCAGTCTTACCTCAAGTACTGGTTGCATCCAAAGGAGGGCAAGGAAGATGGTGAAAGGACTAGAGGGCATGACTTATGAGGGGCAGCTAAGGATACTTGGCTTGTTCAGCTTAGAAAAGAGGAGACTGAGAGTTTACCTCAATGCTGTCTATATCTTTTGCATGAAGGGGAGTGGAGAGGGAGGTGCTGAACTCTTGTGTCCAGTGATAAGAGTGTGAGGGAATGTCTTAAAACTGCATCAAGGGAAGTTCAGATTTGATACTGGGGAAAAGTTCTTCACTGAAAGGGTGGTCAAGCACTGAAAGAAGTTCCCCAGGGAAGCGGTCATTGTCCCAAGCCTGTCAGTGTTCAAGAATTTTCCCTCTGTGCATTTCCAGTGACACCAAATAATGAAAGAGAATTTGAATGAGATGAATGAGAATTTGAATGGATATCAGTCTTCTATAATTGCCTGTGAGAACAGTCAGGTTGGATGGACTTTGGGGACTTGGAACTTGATGACCTTTAAGGTCCATTCCAACCCAAACAATTCTATCATTCTGTGATTCTATGAATGTCCTCTTTTCAGGTGGAGGAACTTGAATGGCTGGTTGGTGGCAAGACTCCTACAGCTGGATAGGCACATTCAGAGGCATGTAGCAACCTTAGCAGAAGTCAGCAGATGTTTTAACAGATTATTTTTTTCTTTGTTGTACTTTCTGCTACAAGGAAGTGTGGCATGTAAGGAGTTAAATTATTTTGCGCATGCCCCCCTCCCCAACTTCTCACCAAACTTTTTAAAAAGTTTTTGAACTGTATGTATGAATTTTCCATTACACTGAGTCTGTCCTACAATAAAGACTTACACTAATAAAAAAAAAAAAGTAGTCAAGGGAGAATGTTTTCTATAGACTAATCATAACCCCAGGGAATTGGCATTTCTATCTTGCATTTTGCCATGCCCCACAGATGCAATTATCTCACTCCAGCTGCACAATTTATTGTGACTGTTAATGAAGGACTAATACATGTGCAGACTTACACAGTTAAATCCAGAAGCAGAATCACACACAATGAAAGAGCAACAACAATTACAGATAATTATCAAAATTAATTACTAATCAAAACATATTATTCTGCAGACTTGGTGGCCTCACATATGCGATGAAAGACCGTATCTTTACAATATCACTTGTATAAGTGAGGTTACAGGATCAGGTCCTGACTAAACAACTTGAAGCACTAATTCTTAGCAGTATGCAGAAGCTGCAATTTAATGAAGTGTCAGTTATAAACTGCCAATTTTAAATGGATTAGATAGTCAGATTCAAGATAAAAATTTCCTCTGGGGAGAATCTTGGCCTATTTAATTCACAGGCATAGAGATAATTTCATTGTAAAATAACTTTACATGGATAATTCATTGGATAAATTATTTCTGATATATTTTCCTCAAAATAGTAAAAGTTTAATTTTTAAAAAATTGTTAGATAATTACAAGACCTGGAAAAGTCCCAAAGTGTGATTGCAGTATAAAATTTAAAAAGTTTAAGATGTCTGTACATAGCTTTTTGAACAAAATTATGGCATGTAAAGTTACCATGAACATCACTGCCACTGCCTTCTCTACCTCCAAATCTTCCCAGAGCTTTCAAATTTCTTTGGTCCTATCCTGCTGCCACCTCTGTTCTCCTCTTCTCTTCCACCCTTCCAGGGATGACTTGCATGCTTCCCTACAATATCCACATCTTTGCTACAATAATACAGTAAATCAAGTAAATATGTTGGTGAGAGAAGGAAAGATAACCTAAATTAACGAAATGTACTAACTGTAGTCTGCATGAACCAGCACACACATACAAGCACAAGTAGTTTTATATGAACAAAGAACCTCAAAGCCAGGAAATTTATTCAAAAACTCTGTGGGGCCTGAAATATCATATATGTTGCTCTGGCACATGGATGCTTCAAATACCACTACTAGAAAGAAAAAAGATGAAAAAAAAAAGGAAGAAAAAACCCCACAACATCTAAAATGATCCTCATGTTAATGAATATTTACAAATGTACAAATGTCAACATCTGATTTTGGCAGCACTCAAAGAAAATTCCTTGGACCACGTAGTTTACCTGAAAAATTAGCACAGTCCAGTTTACTCAAATGAATTTTCCCAATGTGTAAAAACACAAGGAATATGTTGTAGAATAAAAAAACAATTAAGTAATCTTAAACTGCCACCACCTTTTTTCTTTTTTTTTTTTTTTCTTCT
>VZTM01031190.1:118081-142445 GCA_013400555.1 Jacana jacana
AAAGATGAAAGGGGAAATTATTTCTTGGTGGTGCAGCTTTTGTCCACCGGTTCTCTCCAGATCTCACTCATACGCTCTAAAGAAGGATGGTCTGGCAGTGAGGCAGATAGTAAGGAAAGGATTGTGGCCAAAGCAATCTGTGCTGTAGCCTGGGCTGCAGAAAAGATTTGGCAATTACTTACAATTCCTAGCATGGTTCTGGCTTGTACCAATGCTACACTGGCTCCTGAGAGCACCAAACTCTTACAGGTGCAAAAAGATCTCAAGATCATCCTCGACTTCTTTTGGCAAGAGTTGGAATCAAAACTAAACCAGAGAAGAGAAGGACACGCTAACTATGTGCAGCGCCCACGTGACGACTGGCCCTGTTTTGATACTGCAGTGTTTAAATAGCCTTTTATTTCTAATGAAATATGTAATGCTTATCCCAATTATTCATTAGACAGGCCGCTAATTCTGTTCCGCTGTTCCCCTTAGAGAAAGTCACCTGATGCCAGCTATTAAATTACATATAGTGGAAGGAGAGTTCTTAAGTTCCCTAGCAAATGTCAGTGCATGATGTAGATTTTCAGGAGCAGACAAAGTACCATTGCCTCACAGCTAATGCAGTTTTGCAGGAGTACGCTTTATTTGCCATACCCCAAAATACAAAAATTGCAGCTGCTTGAGTCAACATAAATATTCAAACTGTTAATGCATTAACACAAGTGACAGTACCAGATTGCAAAGCTTAGCATAAAATCACAAATAACTAAATATGGTGTAAAGTGTTGCTTCTCCAAGCAATCAAAACCCTTGCATAATATTATAGTGCAGCTGGTTAGTAGCTCACGCCATGCAATTTAAGCCTTCTTAATGGATAAGAACAACTTTGAAGCAGTCGCTAATGAAATACCACTTTTGTCCCAACAGTAACCTGAATAAATTCTCTCTTAGCTTTTCCCTGTTTCCAGACATATTCACGACAATCAAAGTAATGGCTTCTGTACCTTCTTATATGCATGTCCACTTTTATCACACAATGTGAAAAATGGGTGTTGCTCCATGCCCTTGCGCAGCTGTGCGGTGTATGTTTTTGAAGGGCAAACGCTGGATGCTATGCACACATCCACACCAGCAAATTAACAGTGTACACACTCAGAGCAGTGCAAAAGAAAACGACAATAAAAGTTTCTCCATTAGAGTGATTAGGCAATAGTAATTGGCTCACAACACGCGGCTTGTTGTGGGAGGTGATACCGTCCCAGGAACAACCTTACTACCTGTCATGTGGATAGCCAGAACCATAAAACTCTCATCTCCCCTTGTAATTTCTGACATGTTCAATAGCCCTGGTAATTGAACTACACTCCTAGGACTTCTTTAGCATGCTGAGATACCTTACCAGCTAACTACTGGCAATTAAAATCTGTAATATGAATAGAAAAAAAAAAAACATGAATTAATCAGCCATATATTAGATAAGTAACAAATAACAAAATAGTGCTTTGGTGCAGGAGTCAGAATTTCAATAGAAAATGCACCATATAATGTATGCTAAAATGGGAACATTCGTAAAACTGGACTCTGGTATGTGTTCCCATATAGAAAATAAATCATGAGCATCTTCCTAGCATTCAGATGTGAAAAACATGCCTGGAGCTACAATAGCAGCTGAATGCTTCATTCTGTGAAGAATTAGTATTTTCAGCAGCAGTAACCAGCACTTTATGTAGATCAGATAAATCATTGCAATAAATATGAGCTACAGAAGATGAAACAGCATGTTTTCTTTATTTATTCATTTATCTCTTCATAATGTACATTGATGCATTGATGTTAAGACATATAAAACATTAAAATAAATAGGCAGGTGTCTGGGGCTGTAGAGTTTTTCTTTTGTTTGGACCATTAGATTCTAACAATAGATCCAAGATTAAATTATTCACTCGCAGTTCCAAAAATATGATATGAAAACATTCTGTGCTGGACTGAAATGTAAATGGTAAATTAATTGCCTCACCAAGCCATTGTGTAGCCTCTTTGAAAAACATGTTGAAGACATACACTATTCACAGAATACCCTGGAGATCGATATGTTATGCTTAAGCAGTAATGAATTTTATGCTGGCCACTGCATTACCAATCACTTAAGTATTTTCTTAGTTAGACCCCGGAGAATTTAGCAAGTAATTAATGATCATGAAAGATGAGAAGATTCATTACAGGTAATATACATTTTTCCAAGATATGTCACTATCCAGGTTTGTCATAAAGCAGGACTTATTTAATTAAAAACCGGTGCACTAAGGACTATAGGCTTAGGAAATAAATCTACAGAGGGGCTGGAACAGTGAAATATGAAATATTGTAACACCCACATTTCACAAGCCCGTGACAATCTTGAGGTCCTTTGCCCAGGCACTTTTCAGAGGAACCCTAATAAAAGAGCAAGCTGCCTAAAACCAAGAAACAAACAGGATTAGACATGGCAATCCAAATTAGTTACAAGAGGTACTGAAGAGGATAACAGACCTAATCACCCTCAGCAATACTATAAATATAAATTGGAACAAAGGCTGGAATTCAGGTCTGTAGAGGGGTGCTTTCATCATTTCTATCTGTTTATATTGAGTGGATTTTATAAACTGGAGCAGCAACGACAGAAGAAACCAAATCCTGTTTCTACGCTGCTGCACAGGGTGTGGCCTTGAGGACAAATTCAGTCTATCCATATCTACCTAGAGCTAATCTCCACCCACTCTACCTCCCCTTGTAAAAACATCTCTTGATCATATTAGGCAGACGAGGCAGCTAGCAGTCTTCCTACAAGTGCCCCAATGCTACATCCCCAAGTTCAGGCTACTTACATGGGAAACAGGAACACCAGGGAGCTGCAGAAAGATGAGCACACATCACAACCTTCTTCCCTCCCTCCTTCTTTCCCTTCCTTGAAATAAGGTACTTCACTGTAGCAACCAGGGAACTTGAGGCATTCTTACATTTTATAATGTTTGGTATGTTTCTTAACAAAAACAAAAAACCAAACCCTTACACTGAATAAAATGTAAAGATGCCACTTCCTTGCACTACAAGTGATTGAACCAAAAAATACTGAAAATCCAAGAGAAAGTAAAACTTTACAGGCAGCTGCTGTGTTCTTAAAATCAGCCTACCTCTTTGGGGAGATGAAGTGATAAGAACTCAGAAAATACTATTAGTTTGGAAGGCAATGCCAGCCATACATACAAAGCTATATAAAATGAAAATTGGTAGTGTAAATAAAATACTGTTTTCAGTCAGGAAAATGACCCTTGGAGAATTACATTCACTGCTTCTTCTGCTGTTGTCACTCTGCCTTTTGAAAATCTGGGCCACCTATGGGTTCTGTTGCGCTGTTTTTAGGCTGGACATTAGGAAAAACTTCTTCACATAAAGAGTGGTCAGTCAGTGGAATGGGCTGCCCAGGGAGGTGGTGGAGTCACCCTCCCTGACTGTGTTTAAGAGTCGAGTGGATGTGGTGTTGAGGGATCTGGTGTAGGGGAGAACTTTGTAGAGTAGGGCTGATGGTTGGACTGGGTGATCCCAAGGGTCTCTTCCAATCAAAATGATTCTATGATTCGAGAATCCCTGGGTTCTGTGAGAGCTGAACCAATTTTAGCCAAGTGCATGGAGCGGTTCACAAAAATCTCTGAGCTGCTTGACTCCTGCTCGATCCTTTTGATGAAAGTCATGCAATAACGGTGGTGCTTAGTCAAAACAGTTCCTAAGAAATCATCTCAGTCTAGAAAACTCATTCATGTTATGCTTCAGTTATGTCAAAGAAATACTGGCATGGAGGTAATAACAGTCACCTTCACAGAAACACCCTGATAGCCTGACTTGAAATGGAGATCACGAGTCCCTTTTTTGAGAGATGAAAGGTTATTCCCACGGAAATCAAGGTACCCATTTGAGAAAATCTCTGTAAACAGTCTAGATGTTGCACGTTCAGGTGATGACCCAGGCACAAACTTACAAGAATCAATAACAACACCAGGTATTTAGGAAACGCAGAGCAAGCACCTCACCTCGTTGCTCATAATTCTCTGATTATATTCACAAGCTGTTATATATTGACTGGCTGCTTGCTGTCTTCCCAGGGGTGCTCACCAAGATAATAGTCTTTGTTCCTACAGGCAGCACCACTGGCGTAAAATGGACCTGAACAAAAGGCCTGTACACTCTGCTGTAAGTAAGGATGAGAGAATTTGTCCTCAAGCCATTTTTCTGAGATGGGCAATCAAGGAGCAGGAGTACAGGTGGGGGCTAAGAGAGAAGCTGAGTGGACTTCACAGATTGCCATGCCCTCCCCAATGGGCACCATCCCACAGGGTCTCAGCACAGAGGGTAGAGCCAGTAACAGAGTCCACAGATACATAGGACAAGTGATGAGTCAGGACTGGGGTCCAGCCAGTGTATCACATCAGGAGTGGCAGGAGAGAAAGCTGGGCGGAGGTACCCATGCAACACAGCTCAGGGAAAAGCTGGGTGCCCAAGGCTGAGTTGAAACAGAGCTCCTGGACCATGAGAAGGGGAATGCATAGGTGGGGGTGTCGGGTACAGCTGCTTGGGGCAGTTGGTACTTATGGGTGCACTCATGCACCTGATCAGGCAGACACTTCCCTGGTGTCACTTGGAGGTTATGACTATGAGAATGGTAAATTTCCTTAGTTGCTTTCACCTTTCTGCTGTTTCTTCCTGTAACCCCAAAAGCCAATGGAGTTACAGGAAATGTATGCAAGGCATGAAAATTAAAACCTGACTCCAGCTCGTTTCCTTCTGCAAGGTCTAATAAATAAGAGACAAGTGGCCACTGTGAGCCGCTGCTTTGCTTTCACTTCCTTAATGCCATATCTATAATGAAAATTTACAGACAGAAAACTTGGGAAATCCCACCACTAATTTTCATCAACCACTTTATATATGCGTATGGTCTTCTACAGTTAAAAGTAGCCTTGCTGTAGACCATTTGAAAGGTGATTTGAAAGCTTTTAGACAGAACAAGGGTCTAAGCAAAAATTTGAGCAATGTTTGGTCCAAGGCAGGTCATGGAAACCAGAAGGAAGGTTTTTGGATGAGACTCACAATGACCTGTTTGATCTTTCCTTTGCCTAACTCCCATGATCCTTCTTATCTGTACAAGGGTAGACCAATACTTTAACATGTCGTGTTTATTGGCTTCCTGAAAACAATCAGCATGCATAATGTATCTGTTTCATTTTTCTACTGGTCTGGAAAAGAAGCAGTGGATTTACAGCCTTTCTAAATGAGAAAAAAGTATGGATTAACCAAGACCTTGCCTATCTTGTCAAAACCACAATAGCTATATCCATCTTACAGCCTTAGTTTTGACCCACAGGGAACCTATGTAGAAAGAGGTCATATGGACACAAGGCTCTTCACCACCATCTTCTTTGTCAAATGTATTTCATTATTTCCAGTCTGACAGGACACATTAATAAACATGTTGTTTAGATTTGTTTACAATCTTTTTGATCAATAACTGTATTGAATGTGGGCATTCATTGCCAGCCAGAGGTGGGATAGGTAGAGAATATAAATGCCTCTAACAAATTGCCTTGCAAAGAGAAGTAATCTTGGTAACAGTATTAGGAAACCATTTTCTTCTGTTTCCAGAGAACGTACCCTGTGATGTACGTCAAAAAGAGAAGAAAAAAAAAAAAGTAAAACAGTGCAAAGCCATACATTTAAGCTGTAATTTTATTAAAAGAAATTACAAGAGTGCAGAAGATGTAGGCCACAGAAGGAGACTAGAAAAAACGATTTGTGACAAATGAATTCTTTTCATCATCCTGTAGCTACATGAGCAATATATTTTAATTGAGTGAATTTGAGAACCTAGATTTCTCCTCTTTTCCTACTCCCCTTTTAACTGCAGTGTTAGCCTTCTTTTATGAGGCCAAAGATGGCACAGTACCAGCACAGCTATGAAGGAAATACCTTACCGTACATGTACTGTGAATAGGCTTCAGCCACTGGCAGGGGACTGAGTCTTACTGGAATGAAAGGGAGAGGGCAAATAAATACTCCTGTATTCCAGGTTATACAGTAAGAATTCTCACCCACAAGATCTGTGAATAAGCACCACAGGGGCCATTCTGAGGGCACAGGAAACCTAAAATAAATCAAAACTAAAGCACAGCAAGTTACAGTTTCCTTAAGGAAAGAAGAATCCAAGAAATAAGAAAAACAGCTGCCTCTTCTGTGAGGTGCTATTCCATCAACTAAAACCAAATACAACTCCCCTTCTTCAAAATCAGCAAGTGGAGAGACGAGTAAACGTATGTTTACTGAGGAAGCCTGAACCTCTGATCATGACGTCTGTGTGGAAAGTGGAGAGAAATAATGCAATTGCAATTCCAATTTGATTGAACAAAACTTGGAAATAAATCCTGTTATATTCAGTTGTAGCTAAACTCTTTATTTTAAGAGTCACAGAAGAAGCAGCTTTCCTGATCAATATAACATAAGAAGTTGGTAATTAAATACTTAAGTACATTTACATTTGCAGATGTCACTTTCAGGTTTCAGCATCAGCCAGCCACTGAGATACAAGCAGCACTCACCTTTCTGAGCTACCATTCCATAGCCTTTCCTGCATAGATTACAGATGGCTCATATTTTTAATACTTTCTTTATCATCATAAACTCTCATTTTTTCTTAATTCTCAATAATACTTCTTTTACCAGTGATAGTAAAATATCATAGGGAACATTAAAGGAGATGTGAAGGAAATTTACAGTACTGTGAACATGGGAACAGGAAAGGAGATAGGGGAGACCCTACCAGGGTAGGCACAGGGGACTTGCAAAGGTGGATATGCTTCCTGTGGAAGGGATGAAGTGTGTAAATTTGTACCAAAGACTTCATTTTTCAGTTGCTCAACTGAACAAGTTGCTCAACTGAACAAGTTGGACAATCACGTAGTCCAACAGCAGAAAAAGATTCGAAAGTTCACTTGGAGGTTGCCTGCTATCCATTAGCTGGGGAAATATAACGTTGGTGCTCTCTTACCTGTTTTACATTAAACTGAGCTATCTTCCACTATCAATTGTTGTATAGGAAGGGTCGAGCAGTACACAGACTCCAGGCATAAGTTCCCAGCTGCACCACTGATTTTCTGTATCTTGTGAACAGGTAGCACAAGCCTCACTAGTTAGGAATTGGTTTAAATTTCACCTTTTCCCCAGTGTAGATGGAGAAAAATGTGTTAGCATAAGGTCTTGCCTAAAATGAAATATAATTGAGGAGGCACAATAGCTTTAAATCATCTAACTTACCCTATGTGCAAACCACAGCACAGTTTATTAGGTTAGCACAGCGATATTAGGTTAGCCCCATATTAGCCAAGTTTGATCCAGGTCAAACTCACTCAAAATTAAGTCTTATGCACATACTTTAAAAGCCCCAGAATAATGCTTGGCAAATCAGCGTGTGTTTTGAGAAAGAAAATAAAAGCATTTCCAGTCAATTCCAAGCATTATTTTTTCATTTCCCTCACTGGAGCCAGAAGTGAAAAAAGCAGCCAAGGTAACAAAATTTTCATCGAACCCAAACAAGGCATTTTCTCTCCCTTTATTCTTTAGTATATTTGTAAAGGTTAATACTACTATTAGTCAAAATAAATTTTGTTAAATGAAGTGGTAAAACATGGGTTTGGAACATGTAATTGAAACAGCACTTCGAAAAGACCAGAACAAAGCATTTTCATTTTTCAGAAATAATCTCCATTTCACAAAACACTTTCAATCAAAACAAAACTGCAGTTTTCCTGTTCGTCTAAGAAATGCCCCCTACCTTCACTTTTCAGAGCTCTTACGCCAGTTGGGAGAGAGGGAGCTCTGCTGAGCCTACCACAGGGGAGCAGGTGACATCGAGGTCCCTATGAGCTCCTCCTACCATGAAGAGGAGACAGTGAAACAATTTAGTTCTAGAGAAGGCCTCTGACCACATACTTCTATACACATGAGTGTTTGTGTGTATGAGCATGTGCATCCTTGCACATACACCCACACATAGGTATCATATATACACACACACACATTTGCATATATAGGAGTGCTATTGCTTTAGCCTTATTTGCAGCCAAGAGCATGACAGAAGAATATAGTGCCAGGAAACATAGTGATATCTGAGAATAAAGTCCTCCTCTACTACCAATAGACGCAGCAGAAGTAGATTATCTTGCATGAGTTTCCATGGTAAACTACATTAATGAAAAATGCCTCATTTCTGAGTTGCATCACAAGAGAGCAATTGTAATGGAAGTAACAATGAGATATGTAGGTGATAATATTCTTCCTCCTCAATGTAGCAGAATGAGAGGAACATATCCCTGTTGTGCAGTAAATGCCAATAGGTGTAGCCAAAGTGTTTATTGTTCCGAAACCCTCAGGAAATTTGGGTAAAAACTAAAGCCAATTTTTCTATTGGATCGTTCAGTGAAATGAATGTTCATTATAACACAGAGAAATGAAACAACGTAAGGCCATTTTAAATTTAAATATATTTTAGCAAGTAGAGCAAGGACTGCCGCATTATTCTCTCAGTAGGGTGTGAGCTGCTGTATCAGTTAGCATCTGTTCTTTGTAATTCCTCCACTCAGAATGCGATGATTTAGTAAATACGCAAAAAGCCATACTTCTGCAAATTATCATTTTTCCTGAGGTGTTTGTTTCTAGTTCATATACAGTAGATGGCACTGGTGCAATAAGAAGTTATGATACGTGGCAACTTGTAGAAGTTCTACAGCCTCCAGCATTTCCACCATCTTTCAGTGGGAAGACAAAATTGCTCAGTGTTTCTGTTCTCTGGCCTTTCTTTTCCACGGGGCCTACAGGAACAGTAAGTGTGCAACAATTTTTATTCTTCACTTAGAGTGATTACAGTGGGAACAACCTCCCAATTCACAGAATCGCAGAATGGTTGAGGTCGGAAGGGACCTCTGGAGATCACGTAGTCCAATGGCCCTCAGAGCTGGGTCAATTAGTGAACAGGTTGTTCAGTACCATGTCCAGTCAGGGTTTGACTGTCTGCAAGGATGGAGACCCCACAATCTACCTGGACAATCTGTTCCTGTGTTTGACCAGCCTTACAGGAAATTAGTGTTCTCTTATGGATTTCCCCTATTCCAGTTTGTGTCCATTGTTTCTTGTTTTGTCACTGGACATCACCACAAAAAGCCTGGCCCTTTATTCTTTGCACTCTCCCTTCAAGTATTCATACAAGTTGAGGAGATCCGCCCTGAGCTTTCCCTTCTCCAAGATGAACAGTCCCTGTTCTCTCAGCTTCTTCTCACATGTCAGATGCTCCAACCCCATAATCATCTTTGAGGCCTTTTCCTGGACTAACTCCAGTACATCCATGTGTGTCTCTCTGAGGAGCCCAAAACTGGACCCAGCTCTCCTGATGCTTACCAGAGGGGAAGGATGATCTTTGATACGCTGGCAATGCTTTTCCTAATGTAGCCCAGGGGGCTTTTGGCTTTCTTTGCTGCAAGAGCATATTGTTTACCAGGACCCCCAGCCTCTTGGCCTGCAGCCTATATTGGTGCATGGGATAATTCCTTCCAAGGTGTGAGACTTTGCATTTGCCTTTTGAACATCACAAGATCCTGTTTTCTCTTTTTTTTCAGTCTGTTGAGGTCTCCCTCTGAATAGCAGCACAACCATCACATCTAATAACTGATCCTCCAAGTGTTTTATTATTTGCAAATCTGGTGAGGCTGCACTTTGTCCCACTATCCAGGCTATTAATGAAGATGTTACACAGTATTGGCCCCAGTATCACTGGTGATACACTACCTGCCTTGAGGCAGACATTGTGTTACTGATCACAGTCCTTGGAAATTGGCATTTAAGCTATGTTCCAGGCTGCCCTATTGTTCATTTATCTAGTCTTCATCATCTTGCCTACAAGAATGTTACAGAAAAGAGATTTTAAAACCTTGCTATAGTCAAGATAAACAATTTCCACTGCTCTCTCCTTCTCCACCAAGCCAGTCAGCTTGTCATGGAAGGCTACCAGGCTCATAGCATACAACTTCCTCTTCATAATACATGCTGACTAATCCAAATCACCTTGTTTTTAGTATGTTAGGAAAAGTTTTACAGGATTAGAGTGAGGTCATTTTCCAGGACTGGGGTGAGGCCATTCAGGCTGTGGTTCCCTGGATTCTCTTTCTTGCCCTTCCTGAAGACAGAAGTGACATTTGCTTTCTTCCAACCCCTAGGAACCTGGAGGAAAACCAGAGGAGGAATCTCAGGAGCTTCACAATCTCACAAATGCTGCACCTAAGGCAAACCCTAATCATCACATCCCCAAGCAATTATTTCTTGTTTGTGAATATCAGATCCAGCAGAGCATCTCCTCTCATCAGCTCCGTGATCACCTGTGTTAGGAAGTTGTCATAAAGGCATTCCAGAAACTGCCTCAATTCATTATTCCCTGCTGTGTTCCCCTCCCAGCTCATATCAGGGGTGTTTAAAGTCCCTTATGAGAATCTGGGGTTAGGAACATGAGCCTTGTTCCAGCTGTCTGAAGAAAGCCTCACTAACTTCTTCTTCCTGATCTATAAGTCACGGACCACAATGTCACCCATGTTGGTCTGCCTATGCGACCAACCATCTGACCATCTGACCTCCTATGTGACTCACCATCCATTCCAAGGCAGAGCTACATGCACTCCTGCTGCTCCCTAACATAAAAAGCAACTACCCTCCTTTGCCATCCCAGCTTTTCCTTTTCCAATAGCCTCCATCCATCCACTGCATCCATTCCTGTGAGCTATCCCACCACGTCTTCATGACTCCGGTGAAGTTGCAGCTCTGCAACCGCACACAGACCTCTAATTCCTTCTGTGTGTCCTCCGTGCCGGTGGCATTTAGCATACAGGCCTTTGGTTGTGCCGATATCCCCAGGAGAAGTGTGAGAGGCTGCCCCTTTCCCCCTGCCGATGCTGGGGAGAGAGGCTGTCAGACATTTCAGCCAGGGCCCCGGCAGCTACTCTGAAGCTGAGCCTGGGCCCTGTCTGAGCTATTGCCCCCACAGCCATGTCCCTGCCGGCATCACCAGTCCACCAGTCCTGGACCCTGTCCTTTGGATTGACTCCTAGGCTTGACCTTGCCTCTGCCTTCTCCTGGCAGCCCTCAAGACTACCCTGCTCCTGGCCTGGGGCGGTGGGATGGGCCCTGGATGGAGAGACCTTGACCTGCCGGCCCCGTGAGGAACACCTCCCCTCAGCCACTGGCCCACACAATGCCCCAACAGACTAAGAACAGATTTTTATACAGCTTACATTGGGTAAAACAAATTAGGCCCTTCTTCATAATTAATGCAGGCACATCCTCCCTCCCCACTCATAGACTCAACATCCCAAAAGGAAAACAAAGCATGTTTCTTTGGTTTTAACATATTTCTCTCATTTTATCATGCATGAAGCACAAGATATTTACTAGAGGAGCTTTCAGATATTTTTACAGTACTGAGAGACTGCTGGGGCACTGATACAGTTCGAACTGATCACAGCTGAGAGGAACATGACATGTATTTTAGAAGAAAGCTGTTACAACAACTGCAGAACCACTGTGGTTTGTCAGGTAGGCACATGGGCTCCCTACTACTGGCCAAATGCTACAGAGATAAGGCTACAAAAATCAAGGAAAAATCCTTAGACTGAAGCTCAAACCGACTGCTGAGCAAAAGAAGTATGTCCAGTGCCCTCACAAAGATCTACTAAGGAGGCATGTGAAGTCATTCAAGGCATTGGAACAGAAGAAAGTATATGGATGGTGAATTTCTTTTAGCATCACTCCGAAGCTAGAAGACCTTCTTGGGTGCTAAAAAAGTACGCTGAAGGTCTCTAATTTTATTTAATTTATTCAATGTTTTTGAAAAGACTTCTTCCCTCTAGGAGACAAGGTAAATCCCCAGAGCTATTACGAAAGGCTAGCTGCTGCTTGGAAAATTCTGCAGTACTCGCCCTGGGCATCAAAGCCTAGTTCTGAATTTTCGAGCATTTATTAGCACTTTAAATATTACAGTCCAACAGATTTGGGTTTATTCCAGCTTTATGTTTAATAGTGGTGTTAAAAAAGTGAAGGCAAATGGAACCTTTTACTTCCAAGCACACCTTAAAAGCATTTTGACGGAAGATCTTAAACAACTTAACAACTTTCTATTCTGACTTGCCATGCGTGAATGGAACAGAACTAGAGTGATTTCCCAGCTACCTGGATAAAACACGGTTCTGATTATCAATTGAGATAAATTCACTGTTCTTTAGAGTTAAGAAGTTATATAGTCAGCAAAAGGAAAGGGAAAAAGGGCACTCTTCTGTACCAGAGGACAACTAGTATAATTTTTACATATACACTAACACTTTAAGGGTTGGTTTGTTTCCTGCATTATACATGCACCACACTAGGTTGGAACAAATTCCATTCAGCTTTTGCACAGGATGCACAATTGACAGGTCGGGGAAATCATTCCTAGGTCTTTATTCTCTGCTGGATTCTGAGACTGCACAGTCTCATCTTCCACTTCATTGTATGCCACTGTGTTGAGTGAAGGAAGTGGGCAACCTATTGGCTTCCCTAATACTCTGGTGCCAGGTAACACATGTATTGTTTCCCCAAACACTGTTTTGGCAGTTACCTGATGAACATCTGCTGCCCTCAGCCAGGAACAACCCAGCTTCCCCTGCAACCGATGAGAGCAGCAGCAGCTTGTGTTTTCACCTTCTTCTGAAAGTTCAGCTCCCTCTATCAGCTTGAGGTCTATAGCTTAGGGCAGTGAAGAACAACTACCAAAGAAAAGGTGAGAACAGAGCAGTCGTGGTTGGCGTAGCAGTATAAAATGAAATACGATGTTTCACTGACCTTCTACAATGCTTCAGTCCATTCTCCTGGAGAAAGTCCAAATTTTCAGAATTCATGGGAATAGCTGGCATTGCAAAAGGCATGATAAGAGTAACAAAGTATTCTTACCTCAGCCTTGCTGAAAAACTGGCGAGTTGTGAGAGGGAAATAAAATGGCAAATGACAGTGGAGGAAAAAAAAAAGAAAAGAAATTTAACTGGACTTCTATTGTAACATAACACAAAAGGTGGCTAGCATCTCTGAATTCTGGTGTAGCGATGTCAGGAGTGATGTGGAGTTAAAAAGAACAAGAAAAAGGCATTAAATATAATCTATTCCTATTCTTGCACTGATAGCTGGCCCCCATCCAAGGCACTCAAACAGAGCTACAGAATCCCCCTCCTCCTCAGAACCAAAACACACAGTAGGGATGTTTGGTGATACAGATGAGAAGTGAACAAAAGAAGGAAAATAGCTGGAGACATTGTAAATTCTTCTCCAAAATATATACCCAGCAGGGATGAGTATGAATCATCAGTCAGAAAGGCACATAAATTATGATCCTCCTTGTTCTGGTTTTGTTTCACTTGCTTTTAAATTTATTGAAGGATTGTTTTGTTTTGTTTTGTTTTGTTTTGTTTTAAACACCAGAGGCATCATTTTCTGTATGCTCACTTCTTGGGTTACATTCAGCCTTCAGAATTTTCTGAAATACAAGCCACACAAAACAAGTCATTCTTTGTTCACCCTCATAAATCATCATGCAACAAAACCATTGTCCCTGCTGCCTGCAGGTGACTGATTGAAAAAATGAGTTCTGACACTGAAAAGATTATGACAAAGAATAGGGCACTAAAATGTTCTGCTTAAGAAAACAGAACCTGATTTGGAAAAATAAAAGGTTAGCTTCCTCCCAATTAACTTTTGGGGCACAGAACTCTAGCTCATCAATTTGAAGCTGATGCTTCGTGTCACAATTTGTAAATTAAAGCAGGGCTCATCTCTTCCGAGAAGCAGGAATGAGAGTTTTACAAAGGAGCAGGGATTCAAATATCTGCACTTTTTCCTCCACGCCATGTACAGAGGAGGATGCCATGCCAGAGCAGTACAGAGTATTCACCATCTGCTGTTGGCTGAACTCTCACCAGGACTGAGCTTTTAGGTACCAGATCCCTGCACTGCAGAAGAGCTGGGACATCCTGATAGTTTGTTTGTCTTAACTAATGTGATATTCAGCACTCCATCACCTACAAATTATTCACAAATTTTAAGAGTGAATTGCAGAATGCTGAGTCAGGTGCCTGAAGTCTATAGAAAATGTATACGGATTACATGAACTTTGCAACAGCCAATTCACTGAGTGGAGCAATATCTAAGCTGTACCATGAGCAATGCCAAGTGAGACAACTGGGGAATTTTGCAGAACTTAGGTTTTGAATACGGGCATATGATCAGATGTGAAATAGATTGAGAGACGAAAAACAGCTTTTGCATTGAAATACCTACATTACACATACGCAAACCTGTAATGTCTTACCTATAAAATCTACATCTCGATGAGGTAGCCAGGCTCCATTTATACTCATAGGAGAAATAAGCACTCCCAGAAAGATTAATTTGTCTACTTTTAGGCATCTGTCTTGAGATGAAACAAGACACAAATCCCATTCTTGGTGTTCCCACAGATAGTTCCTAGACACCTATTCAGATATTGACTTCTGCATTCCTAGAATCATAGAATAGTTTGGGTTGGAAGGGACCTTTAAAGGCCATTTAGTCCAACCCCTCTTTAATAAGCAAGGACATCTTCAAATAGATCAGGTTGCTCAGAGTCCTGTCCAACATGTCCTTGAATGTTTCCAGGAATGGGGCATCTATAGACTGTCTGGGCAACTTTGCAATTAGGTGATTCTCACTGTCATTGCCTTGTCAGGTTGAAAAGATGACCATGAAACTATTTGTCTGATTTCAGGAACAGATTCAGTATTAGAACATTTATCAGATCAATAGGACACTTGAGTTTCATTTTTCCCACAGCAATCAGGGTTCAAGTTTGTAACTGCCTATTGGCAGAAGGGAACTTTAGCCCCTCATTGATTAGTACAGGTGGGCCACTGCTCGAGCAAGTAACAGGAAATAACCAAGTGGCAATACCACTGAACTGGAATCACAGTCCCCTGGGTTTCTGTCAGCACTTCCCTGAGTGAAGCAGTCATGATTAAAAAAAAAAAAACAAAACAACAAAAACTTAAAGTCACATCTAGGTCCTCTGTCTCCTTGGCAAAATAAAGTGTGGCATGTGACTCCTAGCACACTTTTTTGACCTCACTGACTCCTGAATTCTTTGCTGTCCCTGAAGAATGAAGACTGCCTTTCTCATAACCAGCTGGTTAAGTTCTGCATTGGTTGGGCTGCATACCTCGCAGACATGAAAGCACTATGTCACTGACCAGAAAATAGGCTTGTCCATTTGCTTCTATCTGTTGATTTTGAGATACAGCAATACTGACTGTTAATTCGTTAGGTGTAACTAGAAAATGCTTAGAAAGACCGCAGTCTTCAGTAGACTAACTCCCAAAGAAACCCAGGCAGGGAGTAAGTCCCCAGATGTTCAGTTCAGCCACAGACTATGCAGAATAGAATAAACCTTAAGCACATAATTCATTTTCACAGAATCACAGAATATCAGGGACTGGAAGGGGCTTTGAAAGATCATCTAGTCCAATCCCCCTGCCGGAGCAGGAACACCTAGATCAGGCCACACAGGAATGCGTTCAGGAGAGTTTTGAATGTCTTCAGAGAAGGAGACTCCACAACTTCCCTGGGCAGCCCCTTCCAGTGTTCAGTCACTTTCACTGTTAAGATGTTTTTCCTCATATTTAAGTGGAACCTCCTCTGTTCCAGGTTGTACCCATTGCCCCTTGTCCTATCATTGGACATAACTGAGAAGAGCCTGGCTCCATCCTCCTGACACTCACCCTTTACATACTTATAAACATTAACAAGGTCACCCCTCAGTCTCCTCTTCTCCAAGCTACAGAGATCCAGCTCCCTCAGCCTTTCCTCGTATGGGAGATGCTCCACTCCCTTAATCATCTTGGTAGCCCTGCCCTGGACTCTCTCAAGCAGTTCCCTGTCCTTCTTGAACTGAGGGGCCCAGAACTGGATACAATATTCCAGATGGGGTCTCACCAGGGTAGAGTAGAGGGGGAGGAGAACCTCTCGCGACCTACTAACAACCCCCCTTCTAATACACCCCAGGATGCCATTGGCCTTCTTGGCCATGAGGGCACAGTGCTGGCTCATGGTCATCCTGCTGTCCACCAGGATCCCCAGGTCCCTTTCCCCTACACTGCTCTCCATCAGGTCGGTACCCAACTTATACTGGTACCTGGATTTCCAGTAGAAAATCAAAGGTTCTATTGCTTTTTGGGCACGCCGATGAGTGAACAGATTTGGGGGAGTTTGCAATTTTTCTATTAAAATTAGACACCTATGTTTTTTCAACGTGCCCTTTAGGCACCAAGCCAATTTTTCAGATTTTTCCCTTACTGCAATATTTGTACTTTTTGTATTAAATTTCACATCATTCCCACTTTTTGTCCTCAAGGTTATCTAATTTTTTCTGTGTGACGTCCTATTTCTCTTCTTTATCGACAATATGACCCAGTTCTATATCAGATATCATTAGTTCAATGCTACTTCTCATGCCAAAATCTTTAAAGAAAATACTAAGAAGCACTCCAAGGCTGATTCATGAAAAATACTTCTAGTAGTTCCCTTCAAACCCTTACATCTTCTTTTCAACATTGCCCATTTTCATCTTCACTTTAAACATCTCCCTAACCATCTTAAAGTTCCTACCTCTGTTTTATTAATGAGCTCTTTCCTACGGGCATAATTTCAGATGCTTTACCCATAAATTAGTCTGTCTCAGTGGGATAACTCCCATTTAACTTCGGGTGTCCTTAGGGTGGTCATCTACAGCTAAGCTAGTCACCCCTGGTTAACTTTACAGTCAACGGAGAGAAAAAAGCACTTGTAGGTGTGATTCATCTGACTTATTTTAGACATTTACTTTAGGATAGGATGAATCATAACGTAAAAGGAACTATTTTTTGGCATTGCTAAAAAGGGAGCACGAGGTGACCACTATAGAAATAGCTGTCTCCAGAGCAAACACGTGCATTTAGTCAGATGAATCCCATCATCCATTACCAAACAAATTATTGATCTTTCATATATATCTGTTGTATAAAGTATGTTTTCCAAGAAACTAATTTTGTTATTCCAACATACAATTTGCTTGGGAAAATAAACATTAAAAAAGAATAAATAAATAAATTATTCTTTCCATAATTGCATATTGTTATGTTACACTAGTAGGTCTGTTGTTGCTCCATACCTTCTTTCACCTGGAATAAATTAACCTCATGTGTTTTCCTTCTATCTGCAAAGCAGTTATTTCCATTTTCTGTGCATTCCTTCTGACCTTTACAAGAGAGATGAGAAGAGATTCTTTATCAGGGAGTGTAGCAATAGGATGAGGGCTAATAGTTTTAAACTGAAAGACGGAAGATTTAAATTAGATATTAAGAAGAAATTGTTTACTGTGATGGTGGTGAGACACCAGAACAGGTTGCCCAGAGAAGCAGTGGATGCCGCACCCCTGGAGGTGTTCAAGGTCAGGCTGGATGGGGCTTTGAGCAACCTGGCCTAGTGGGAGGTGTCCCTGCCCATGGCCAGGGGTCTTTAAGGTCCCTTTAAGGCCCTTTTAAGCTCCCTTCCAACCCAAACCATTCTATGATTCTGTGATTCTATGCTTATTATATCTTTAATAACACATAGTTATCTACTACATAATATTGATCTTCTTGTCTTTATATTTATGTTTTGCATTTTCTAGTAAAGTGCTGGATATTCTAAAAGTTGTGCCCAACCAATGCCAGAAGTTTGAAAAACAAGAGATTTGTTACTAAATGTTTCATATAGAACTCCTCAATTGTGTGTCTTTAGAATCAAAATTCAAATAACTACTAAAGGTAATAAATGTAGTAAAAAATGCATTTTACATTCAGTGAATCACAACAGTTATCAAAATCCATAAACATGAAAGGGGGAGAACATAAGATTACTCAGTTACACATGACCCAAGAGCAGTGAGCAATTTCCACTACCCAGCTCCTCTTTAATGCGAAGCCTCTTTGCAAGCTAGTTTTCTAGTTGCACTAGAAAATGATCTCTCTGATGCTTAGTAAATTAATTTCAAATTGACTTTATAAATAACAAATAGGTATCCTTATTAACAACACATATTATAATGTGTAAATATCACTAGATTGCCGTATTTATCAGAAACTGCAAACATTTAGCATAACATTAAAATCATTAATAGACTATAGTAGAGTGGGTTTTTTCATACTCTGAACAGTCAAGAAGCATGCATAATGTAATAGCATATTTTGCAGCTGGGAACAGCAGGCCAGATTGCAAGAGATATTTTAAATGTGTTTTTATTAACAAGAGAGAAATGTCTTTCAACTGATTTGAAGCAATTTCTGAGAGAAAAGCTGAAGAGGCTATCATTATAAACTGTAATGGTAAATGGAGAATCCTGGCAGAGAATGTCCTAGGAAACTATTTTCCTCTGTATGTGATCCATATTTACTAAGGGCCTGATCCAAAGCTCATTTGAAAGTCAGTTGAAAAGCTCCTGCTGAAGCCAATGGATTTTGGGCCAGTGTTGGAGTGCAAGTAGTTGAAATTATCCACAGGGGTTTGGAATTGAGATGAAAAGTAAATGATGTTCAAGATCATGTATGTAACTGGTGTTAAAATGAGAGATGAGACTGAACAGCAAATTTTGATAGGATGTGATTTTGGATTGCTTTCCTCAGTCAACCACCCTCAAGGCTTTGGATCTGTGGTTTGAATCAGATGTATTATAGAAAATAGGTGGAAGGTATGAAGTGCAGCATATGGGGGCTTCTGTAAATCCAACAGTAAATCTTAAATCATATATCAGACCCTAGTTTATTAAATACTATAGCTTAATAATATAAGTAGCTCTTTAACAATACATGGATGAAAATGTTATTCAGGAAATCAGATGACCAGAAAAAATCAGTAGTGAGAACATTCACACTCAAGAAAAGTGTCAGAGCTTCCTATGAGCAAAACCAGAAAAGCTCATTCACAAATGGGGTTTTTAACATTGAGCTCATATAAGACTGAGCACAATTTTGTATTATCAGTAGATTCACTCATCCACTTTATATAGACTAATATAATATAATATTTGTATTGACATTGTCTTACTATATATACATAAAGCTGATTTTATGTCAGAGATAAAATAATAAAAGAAGAATTATGCTTTGCAACAGTATTTCTTTGTTATTGAGTCAGTGCTCAGGCTGACTGCAGACTCTCCCAAGCCCCTCTTTAAAGTTGAGGTAAAATTTGTTCACACTAGGTTAACTACCTAATAATTTTATGTTCAGCAAAATGTACATTTTGAGTTAAAACTTTTATTCTGTTCTTTTAATTTGTTTTTCTCCCTCAGTTATTACCATCATAATTATTGTTAATGCATTTCAGATTAAATATATGAATTCTTAATGTACTATCTGTATTGCATTATTCTTTATATGCTTATTGTGTCATGTATTTAAGATTTTAAGTAAAACCCAAGAAGTCTGTTGCTCTGAGAGGCCTTTGTCAGGGGACGGCTCCTGGAATTCTCTCTGGGAGGATCTCATGCCAGAGAATTGACATATAGTTTCTAGTGTCAAAGGAGACAGACTTTGTTAGATTAGCAGTCAGCTTCTATTAATGCAAATCTCTAAAATAAGTCTGGGGATTTAAGGATGTCTACTTTTCTTCCTGTTGACTATAAAGAACCCCAGAACGAGTAGCTCAGATGTAGATAAAGAGCTATGTGTGTTCAGTTACGTGAGCCCCACTTCAAGAGACATAGATATACCACTGTCTGTCTTCTGATGGTCTTCCCAGAAGGGGTTATATAAATCCCATTCAAAACTCCACTCCACATCTTCAGGAGCAGTTCCAGCAGAGAGGAAAAGGACTGAACAGGACACCTCGTGCACTGCAAGGCTTTGCAATTCCACTCATCTGAAAAGGTACCATCATTTCCAGAGTGACATTGCTTGTCTTGAGAAGTTGTAAATTCTAAGACAATCAGGATAACATAAGATAATCAGGATAACAATTAGGACAAGCAGGAACTTCCTAAAGGGATGCACATATGAAAAGAACCACTCACTCTGCTTGTCTGTAACCAGAAAACCAGACTGAGAATAGGTATGAAAGGAATATCAGGCAGAAAATTGTAAAACAAAGAGTTTGTGTGGTGGTTAAACATGACATTTTGTCTATAATGCTGTGTAAGAACAACATTTGTGAGCATGGTATGTTCTGCCTCCCATTCATTTACTGTATACATAACAGCTTCCTGCTCCTCTTGTCCATGTGTCCCCAGGTAAACCAATCAAGCAAACACAAGAGAAAACGTAGGCTTCTGAAAGATGTGCAGGGTATGTGCCGCAGAGGTCACAATGACAGGCTGGTCTGCATGACTCACAACTGCAGCCTTGACAGTTTGCCCTCAAGCCACTGATTTGCCCTCAACACATCATGTAGACATACTTGGTCGCAGCCTGGAAATGAACGCCTCTTGGAAATGCTACGGCTTGGCAGGGTTCCCATTGCAGAGAGAAAATCCCTATCCTTTTTAGGAGTTGTGTGAGAATACATGACTGGGATTCAGAGTTTTAGATCTAAATCAGACCTGAACTTAAAGGAGGACAATAAGCAAATTTACAGTTTAGTCTCTTCTGTACCTTTAACAATATTTAGCAGTGTGACTTGCATCATGCTATATACTTGAGAGTCAGCAACAGAAATGTTGAAGGTTCATTCAGATGACACAGTCTGGTTTAATGTTCAACACGGTCCCTGTTCATTGAATGCAGTGGGCAGCACGGTCAGAATAGCATTACTGCTCTTGCTAAGAACAAGCTTGCTATTTTCTGGTTTGGTTTTTTNTCTTTAATTTAGTGTATAATACAGGGTCTAGACAACACTTTCTCTGGATTGCTGTTAATGCAGAATGGAAGTGAGAGCAAGATATAGCCCTTGTGACTTTAACCAGCAGTTGCAATTGAAGCAGAGAGCTTCCTAATTCATTCTTCATCGCCCTATAGATGTTTTTGTTTGACCTAATTACGTGTGACTGCAGGTGTCAGTCTTTCTTAATGTACTTGAATTGTGTGCTAGGAAAAACATTACAAGAGCTTCAAACACAAGGTGTTCCAGACAAGCAATCTATAGAGACTTCTATTTGCTGGCTCTGTGTACCACTGGTGGTTTAAAAGCTATATGAAGAAAAGCATTTTTTTAATAAATCAAACTTGGTTATTTCTGTGTAAGCTTGGTGCTATAAGGCCTGAAACAGATGACAGGGATGCTCCTTTAGTATCTGTTGTGTAGCAAGGTAGTCAAATGGAAGAAATCATTCAGCAGACAGACCATAGCAGACTAAATTTACGTGACAGCTATTGAGTAATGTTGAAAGAGTTTTCTAGTAAAAAGAGCCATGTTGTAAAGCTGGAGTAAATATGGAGTGACTATACTAGTGAGAATGTAAGGATACACAATGATATGGGGGATGAGCTATCATCCAGATTAAAGATGCAGCTTGCAACAGGGGAAGGAAGAAAACAGGACAGCACTCTACCCAGCATCCTATAATGGGATAAATGGTGAGATCATTCTCACTTTCACCTGTGCCAATATATGTTGCGTGGAGAGTAGGAGCTTAGTATCTAGCTTTTTTGTTAGTCATTCACTGGAGAGATGAGGACTCAGACTGCATTGTAGATATCTAAAGTGGAGTCAGAAGAATCCTCCCTTCCTTGTTACATGGCGTCCCATCACTCTTTCTCTGTGTAATATGCTCCCCATTCTTTTACGATTGAACCCACTTATTCGATTAATCACTTGATAGGAAGTACCACTCTCATACAGCTTGCTTTTCCACATTTCTTGGACCAAAGAGAAAAATTTTACAAAGAAAAGTTTACTGTGGTCATTTCTATTGAATCAAAATCTGGGAACACTAGGCAAACATTTTGTTAAGGGTTAAGGTCTTTCCGCATACAATATATTTCCTTGTATTCGTTTACTATGTATTTTATTCTCCCATAGACAACAGTAAACAAAATCTTCCACCAATGCCCATCCTTTCTCTTCAGCAATGTGAGACTGATGGCCCTTGTATTCAGCCTCTGAGCCTTGCAGCAGTCAATCCTCACCAAATGGAACAGCAGATACTCTGCCTCTTGGGTAGCTTTTATATGCTGTTTCGATATTTATGATCCGCATACCATGCTGGGGCGGACCCCCGTTCCATTTATAACTGCAAGCAAAATTCTGCTGTTAAATTCTGCTGATGCCTCAGCACTTTGGTAGCTGTGTTCACAAACAGGCAATCAGAACTGACAGCGATGTATACAAACTGGCCCTTTGCAGCAGATATATGTCTAACATATATAGAACACCAGGATCCTTTTGTGGGAGCTGACTTGTTTTTATAATGGGACATGAAGATGGTAAAGGTGCCTTCTGTCTTCAGCATTACCTTTTCAGAAGTCAGTGACATTCTGTTTCCTGCTTATTGCTTCCCTTAGAATCACCACCCCTACGGCAACAAATGAGGAATCTGATGCTCTAGGCATGCTATTCATAATGCCTTCTAGGAAGGAGTTCGGATTTGCTCCTGGTGGTTTTGACTGTGTATCTGTGAGGGCCCTCACCTGCCACTACTGAAGGGAAGTAATGAAATGCAGCACAGGTCAGTGACAGGGAAGACACAGGCAGGCACTTCAGCTGTCACACAGCTTTTGTTTTGGTATTCTCACTCACCAGGATCGCCCTCTTGTCTTAGGAAAAAGAAAGATTTGCTGCCGTGTGTGTATGGTTTTTCTGAAGATATCAGTGCAGTACACTTGTGCAGCTCTGTAACACAGCTACCACTGCGAAATATTTTTGTTGCTGGAGTATCTCATCTGTACCACTGTACTGTTTAGCACCCACACCCTAACTATTCCTTTTCTTGCTTCTCTATAGCATGGCAAATCTATTGTCCAAGACAACCACTACAAAGACTTCCCTACTATTCAGCAGAATTAGCTCTCACATCTAGAATCTTGTGGCAGATTAATCTTATTCTGCTCCTAAAAAGACAACACATACACTGCTGTAAATGCAATTTTACCTAACTATGCTCCTTGCCACCATCTAGTGGGTGGCCAGACATTTTGTTTATCCCTATAAATTACTGGATTATCTTCTGGGAGAAGGCAGGAAAACACTTTGCATATGTGCCATGTTTAAATGTACTAGTCAAAAATAGCTTTGCTGCTAGCCGGTTCGATAATGTATATATCTGCTACATATTTTTATCATTAGTATACCACTAAAAGTCAAATATGACAAGTATTTGCTCTGTATGTAGTTTATCAAAGCTGTCTTTGAAAACCTTTACCATGGAAAACCCATAGAAACGTATGCAGGACTTGCCCCAACTTTATCTTTTACATTCAGAACAAAATATATTGCATTGGGACCGTATATGTATATGTGTATGTATATACAAAGAGAAACATAATGCTTACTTCTGACTTCAGTTAGTCAAAACTATTCTCTGGCTTTTCATATATTTGTGCATAAGTTCCCCTACAGCCCCTCCAGACTTCTACTAAACTGGAAGCTTAACAAGACAGAAGAAAAAGTGGATGGAGTCTTAGGAATACACTCAGTGTGCAAGTGGCTGTCTGGCTACTATCCCGTTCTCCCGTTACACCGACAAGCACGATCCATACTGCAAGAGATCTTCAGCTGGGTCTAGCAATACAAATCCAATCCTCCAAAACTGAGTTCCGAGAGCCACAAAATTTCCACTTTCTTGCAACAAAGCAGCTTAAAATCTCTAATGTCAAAATGCCAATGCTCAAAAATAACAATGAAGTTACCAGAATATGCTTGAAAAGCTGTTCTTACTTCCCTCCAAGCAAGTTTCTGGAGGTGTTTTAAGCAGTCATTACAGTCACTCACTCACACACATATATATAAATAAATGTATGGATGTGTGTGCATGTCTGTGTATGAACGTGTCACACACATGAATACGTTTCATACAGTTCAGCTGCTGTCACCTACTTTACCTATTTGGTACGTTGTTCTGCTGTAAATTATACACCTTAAGAACAGTCCCCCTCCGATAAGCTATGCCTTCTCCCTTTCTTCCCAGCTTTGTGAAAGCGCTACAGGTAGGGGTTACTCTGTTCATGCCACATGTTAATATCGCTCTATACCAATACAATAACAGATATTTTTTTTCAGCCTTATTTTCATGTATATAATCTTTGCTGATTTGGGATTT
>VZTM01031191.1:0-50141 GCA_013400555.1 Jacana jacana
ATGAGATGCATTAGAATACATTACTTGGATTTTGGCCATTTTGTTTTTTAAACTCATCAACGCACTTACGGAATATTTGACATAGTTATGTGTAAATGGAGAAACTGTAGTGAAAGGCTCAGAGCTTCCTTGTGTCTTTATATCATTGTACTTGACAGAGACTAGGCACTTACTAAATTGAAAAATCTTTTGGTCTTACATCTAGAAGACAAACAATTCTGCACAGATGCATACAAAGCAGAGTGAGAAAGTGAAGCAGTTTGGGAACTCTTACAGAGAAAGGTTGAATTTCGTGTTCCAAGCAATGATACACTCTCAGGTGGCTCATCTCTGGCTTGGAAGGCTCAGCCCTGTCAAATATGCAGCAGAACTCTTGGAACAGAAAGAAAAAGAGGGAGATGTATGGATATAATGTCAGAGTCATGGATTGCAGTTACTTGGCTTGAACTCTTTAAAATTGCTCAGGTCAAAGGTAACAAGATAAAGGGAAATTGATTCAATCCGTTTTAAAGCCATCTTCCTGAGTTACTGTAACAAGCTCTTGACTGCTTTTATCCCTTTTGTTAGAAACAATGGAAAGTACAAGTTCCTGCATTTCACAGCGTCATTCTTCAGGCCAAAATCATCTAGAAGAGCAAATCCAGAGCGGTTTTGGTTGTGATTGGCTGCAAAAGATTGTGGTATGTGCATGGATAAGACAAAAAAAAAAAGAAGAATTTTGTAGTACGCAGTCCATTTACCTGAGAAGTATAATTTCACCTAACAAGCACCACCTTACTACCTGCTGCCGGATTAATCAGATCTGTGTGTATTGACAGGATTGGCCTCTGGCAGAAAACAGCCAAGGAGCCAGTCATCAGCTCTGTTGGTAGACAGATTTTTTGAAGCTTTTGGCCACAGGGATAAATTCACTTTGGCTTGTAGAGGAAAATGCACATAGTACATACCTGTGCCATGGAGGATTGCTGTGCTTGGAGTGCTTATTGTTGGCTTTGCTTGTGGTATATGCCAGAGATTACAAGGTTCAGTTCTCATCAAAATCTCTGCAGAACTGCCATCAGAAGAAGCTGCAGGGAAGAAAAGCTGAGTCAAACCACATCCTCTGCCACAGGCTTAATACTCCCCTGACTTGACAGATAGTGGGATGGGTCTGGTTTTGCAGCCAAGAGTCTAATTGTGAAAGATTAAAAGAAGTTTCAATACAGGATCAGGGCAAATCAGATTTCACAACAGGTTAGAAATTTCCAGAAGAAAGTCTTTTTTCTTTTTATTGCTCTACCTTTGACTTTTTCTTTATTTCTGTCATTATAATGTCAGAGTCCAGAAGCTAGATTAAGAAATTCAATACAAAACACCTCTACTCTATAGGGCGATCATGGCATTTACCCTCACCAAGTCCAGTGTAGCTGTTTTCTTCTCTTCACACATTTCCATACCCTCTAGTTTTTTTTCAGTTCTGGTCTGCCCTTTAGCTATGTCATCTTCCTTTTAGGATATAATTTGTCATTCTCTCCTTGGTTTATCCAAATAAGTGGAAAGATCCACACCATTTGCTGAACCATATTTAAGCTCTCCAAATGACCACTAGTTTTAACGTTGACTTATGGGAAGCAGTCCTAATGCTGAGTAGGGGTATTTGTGATCTTGATAACATTTCTGAATGTCAGCTGCAATAATTTTGCTCATAATTGGTTCTGATTACAACATTTATTTTCATCATTTTCATTTTAGAACCTCTAAAATGCACAGAATGTAAAAATCATACAACTTTTTTCTGCAGCTCTCCTGAGATGACTCTGTGGTGTTCTTGGAGATTAGAAGATTCTGCCCGATTCATGGATGGCATGGAATATGTCATAAAGAGTATATTTGTGACATCTTTCAATGGAATTAGTAATTGATGAATTGTGGTATTATACAAGCACAGCTGCTGTATAATACAGGAGTCTTCCAGCTGGAAAACACTCTACAGGAGAAAGCCCTTCAAAATATAAACCTTTTACTGTCATCATCTGCAGAATACTGGACATTCACAACACACAAACATCTAGGTTATAAACTTGCAAGCTGCCGTAGTGTGGCAGTTAAATTTACTAGTCTGGAAGCTGCACTTGTAAAATATTTATGAATACATGTGGCTGTCACTGCGAAGAAACTGCACTGTCAGCTCAACCCCTCTGCCTGATTGTTTCCTCTCCTTGTCTTCCCCCACTGGATTGTATTCCATGAAATCCAAAGCATGAGCCTTACCTGACATTAAAAGAAAAATACCTATGTAAAATGTGTTACACTGAAAAAAGAAAATTAAGAGTGGCTTCCATTATATTTTGGTGCAACCGAACTCACTGTTTTATCCTCTCAGAAGGGTTTCCATTTGGCATTCTTCAATGGGAGATTAAATTTGGGGTTCACAGTCTATCATTCTTCAAATTGAAAAATGAACTGTGAAGAATGATTTGAAAATTTTTCCACCAAATTTAAACTGTCCAGTAAGTCATCGAGTGCACTGCTTTTTGCAGTGCTCTGCACAGCTGCCTAACTGGGCATTGTGGGAGAATAGGGTTGAAAAATGAGGCTGAAAGGATTAAAAAATATGCTACATGCTTTAAATACATACAGTACCCTTCCTTTTTGTTTGTCCCAAAGAGGTCACAGATTTCATATGTATACAGTGACTAAGTTTACACATATTTTGCGTATAAAACCTCCCCTTACCGTGTGATATCCCTCTGTGCATTTTGGAGTGTTCAGTCACTAAATAAACTAGACAAGAAAGGAAGCACGAGGAAGAAATCTTCTGGTTGCCTTACCTGACAGCACATTGATGTTGGTGTGATATTTCTTCAAGAAGTCTTCAGGGCTGGATCCTTTCTTAATGTCGTATTGATTTAAAAACAACAACAAAAAAAAACCTCCAAACAAACAAACAAAACAAAACAAAATAAAACAATTAAAAAAAAAAAAAAACACCAAAAAACCCCAAGCCACCCAAGAAATCAAAATATTAATAATGGTCTTTGAGTTTCTCAGTTGTGATAGCATGCACACAAGAGGTATGAACATATTTATTGAGTAGTTATACATCTTCAAATGCCTTAGCCCAATGTACCGGTGAATTTGCAAGCACCAATGCTGAAACTTGGGGCCAAGGGAAGAAGAGTTTGCAGGTGAGTAGCAGCTGCACTTCCAATATTTCAAGTGCTCCAAAATCAAGGGTTCCACAGCCAAAAGCAGTTCACCTTTTCCAATACATGTCCCACAAAACAGTGCCCACACCACTATGCCAACCAGACTCCATAGCCTCCACACCCTTCTATTCACTTGCTTCATCCAAAGCTTCACCACATGAGAAGGTTTTAATGGAGATGCTGTGCTTTTAGCCCAACAACAGCATACTGTAGAAAAATAGTCTCTGTTATTCCACAGATAATCACATATCAGCTTTTCTCAAGGGAAAGTCTCTCACAGCCATAAATGTCATCTTAGCCTCCCAGCTTGTATTCAGAAGAAGGTGAACTGCTCCAGTGGACCAGGGCATATGCATTGCCCACATCCTTGTCCTCTCCTTTCCAAAAGCTGCAATGTCAGCATACCACAAAGAATTAAGATGGTGCGAGGCAAAAAGTGACCTGTGGAAGGTTTCCTCCTGCTTGGACCAGGTATTTTTTAGCCTGGCTTGTGAGCACAAGAAGGTGATTGGGAGTAGTTTGCATGGATTTTTGAAAGTGAAATTATGTCCAACCAATCTGATAGCCTTCTATGATGACAAGATTAGTTTATTGGATGAGGGAAGAACAAAGACTGTTGCCTATATTGACTGTAGGAAGGCTTTTGGTGCTGTCTCCCACAACATCCTCACTGATGAACTGATGAAGTACAAACTAGGTAAGTGGACAGTGAGGTGGACTGAAAACTGGTTGAACTGCTGGGCCCAAAGGGATCCAGCTGGAGAGGAAGTGCAAAGTCCTACACTTAAACAAGAGGAATTACAAAATCCTGCAGCTGGGGAGGAATAATCCCATGCACCAATACAGGTTGGGGCCAACCATCCAGAAAACAGTTTTGCAGGAAAGGACCTCGGGATCCCTGTGGACACCAAACTGAACATGAGGCAACAATGTGCCCTGATGGCAAAGGTGGCCAACAGTGTCCTGGGTTGCAGGGAGGTGATTACTCTCCTCTACTCAGAACTGGTGAGACCACAGAACTGTGTCCAGTTCAGGGCTGCCCTTGCGGAAGATAGTCCAGCAAAGTGCCGAGAAGATGACTAAAAGGCTGGAGTATCTGACCTAAAAGGAGAGGTTGAAAAGTGGGACTATTTGTCCTGAAGATGGCTCAGGGTGATTAAATGCTAGAACAAGTTGCTCAGAGAGCTGCAAGGTTTCTGTACTTGGAGATAATCAAAACTCAGCTGGGCAAAGTCTTGAGGAAACCTGCTTCAGCTGACCCAGCTCTGAGCAGGAGGGTTGGATCAGATGATCTCCAGAGATTCCTCCCAAGCACAGCCATTCTGTGATTCTGTGATGGATAGAGTTTGACTGTGGATCTTACGGACTCTGGCATAAGACTCCAGAGTATGGATAGCATAGAGTTTGTGTAGGTATAGATTTGGCCAGGGAAACCTGCATGTCTGTAGAACACCGGACCTGGGAAAACATTTCTTTAGGAGAAAAGCTTTGGTTTTGACTCTTCTCAGTGCTTCTAGTACTGTTGATCCCTATAATTCAGTTTGGCTTGTCTCCCTCCTTACAGCAACACTGGGACGGCCGCTGAGCCCCTCATCCACACCAGCCTATCTGAAAAGGGAGAGTTGTTTGGGGACCCGTCCTCATAGAGTCTCATTCACCACAGTCCTGGCTGTGAAGTGAACATCACCAAACACTGCAGACCATCTGGCACACTTATGAACTGGTGAAATGCTGCTGAAGTGTGGATAAAGAGCTCTGGCACGCCACTTTCAGAGAGTGCTCGCAGCAATAGCAGATACAACACTGGTGTGAGATTGTGTGCTCCGCTGCGCAGAGACCGCATATAATGAAATCCTTGTTATATAATGCAGCTGATGGACAGGGGTTGATGTATAGTCAGCAATTGGCATTTCCAGGGGTGAATATTACCAAAATCTCTATTCATATTTAAACACATGATATACCTTTTTCCTCCACTTGGGAAAAAAAAAAAAAAAAAAAAAGTGGCTGCAGATGTCTGTGACACTTAAAAAATCAAAGTCTTTCACAGTAATAAAGGCAATGATCAGAAAATATTATGAACAGTAGCCCTACTACAGTATTTCCTTTAAAGAGACATCTGGGGTGAATTAGGGTGCTGCTCAGGCTGTGGCACTGCTACAGATGTTGAGGTGTAAACGTGTTTTGCAGGGACTGTAGATATGTGATCATGTATAATGCTTTTATTAGGAGCTCAAGCGCTATATTCCCAGTAATATGAAGAATGACAGAGAAGAAAATAAATGCCTTCTGAGTTTGAATTACAACCACATCTAATGAACTCAGAGGTGTTTTCACTCGACTTTAGTATTACTTTTCAACTCCTGCAGCTTAAATGAACCTACTGATCATAACAGTAAATATGTTCTCAAAGAATATCCCAAGAGGTGTCATTAGTCACATACTACATCCTTTTCTAATTTGTACACTTACCAGGTTGCAGGATTTCACAGGACTGATGAAGCCGCCAGAATTTCATGTTTCCCTCAGCAGTCTACAATAACCCTTAGTCTGAATGACATGTATTATTTCCTTGTTGAACATGTGATGTAGAGGGTTTAGTAAAAGATTTATTGTAAGGAAAACTAGATGTTTTATTTCCAACCTAATTGAATACATTATTGCTCTGAGTTTAAAAATGCTGTGGTGATATATTACACCTCAACACAACTGTACACATGAAATCTGCAGCAAGAAATCTTATTGGACTACAAATCAGAATACAGCTGTTGATAGGAGAGCTATATACCTTAAGTTACAAGATGTTACAATAAAGTTTTACTGTATAAATCGTAGTGGGAAATAAAATGAAAATCTGATTAAATAGTTAAGCAATGCGTCTATTTTTACTGACTGAAATAATGGCAACTGCCAGAATTCAAATCTTCTTTGTTGCGTATGGATGATAAAAGGACCACAGTGAAATCTCCCTGTCACAGTTACATGGAAAATAGTGATAAAGCTACTAATCCCAGTTTGGATTAACTGCAGAACAGAAGAGCTTCCAAATTCACCCTGGAATGGAAAGTCTGCTCTAAGCCGTATTCATTGCTTGCCCAAGTATTTAGAGACAGTGCAGGCAAAGCAGAGAGGAGCAGGGGGGTACGAAACTCTCTTGTCCTTCAGCCTGTGCCCAGCGGGCAGGGATACCTGCAAACACTCAGCGCTGGCACCCTTCGGCGTATGGTAGGGCCATTTCACGATAAGTTCAGCAGCAGAGGCACCGTGCGGCTTTTCCTGGGGCCTTACGGATGGGAAATAAGAGCTCGTGAGTAGATGATTTTTTGCAGTATATCTTTCTACTAATGCTGAAGTGATGTCTACAGCATTTTGCTCCGAGTCAAATTTCACCAGAAATGTTACCTTCCACTTCCGTTTTATCTCCTATCTTCTTCTTCTTTTTTTTTTAAGCCAGGCATATATTTCTATGTGACAGTTGGTCAAATTATAAGCTTTGCTTCTTAGGACCAGAAAGTCTGGAACATCATAATGCTGCTTGCTCTAAGGCAAAGAGAAAGTGCAGCTGACTCTGTGTGTTATGGATTTCTGCCTGTTCGTCCCTCCTCCTGTTTTGTCCCTGAGCTCCCTGCTTAGTCCTGCCTAGAAAGCAAGGACAGGAAAAAAAAAAATCCTTCCCACTCCTAAAATCCAAATAAAATGGTACCAGAGGTCTACAAAATACATGGGCCCAATGTCTAATATTGTGGCGAATACAGAACCATAACAAATTTAAGAAAGCTAAAAGTAAATTAATCATCCTGTGGAATTTATTATATAAATGTAATAATTAGGTTGCAGTCCTGTCTGACAGCACTGGGCCTAACTTAAGTTGTAGTAATGAAATGTTTTTCTCCACATCATTAATGTTTCAGTTCAATGGGGGTTCTAAGACAAAAGTGACACAGAGATTTTCCAGATAACAATATTTAAGCAGACAATTTAAAGAAGATGGACCACCCTGTTAGCTTTAAGAATGCTGTCTCAACCTTCTCTTTCGCCAAAACCAAAAATCGAAGGATTAAAACCACACTAAAGATCTAAATGCCTACCTTTAGACGCTTGGTGAGCCTAAAGGAACTGATCATCTCTCCACGCTCTTTATCCACCAAGTCCTACAGTATGGCCCAACTGCTCAGCCTGTCAAAAGTCTGTCAGTCTCCCACTTCTCTTGCCAGTGCCGTAAAATTTCCATTAAAAATAAAAACCTCAAATGTTCATTGCACACTTGAAATACTCTTCCATGGTGAAGCAGAAGCCAGAAGGTTGTGAATTGCCCCCAACACTTCCATCTGACTAGCACCATCCTGCTCTCCTTTCCTGTGTTTTCACTCCAGGCTTTACAAATCACTGCCTTTTCTTGGCCAAATCTACATACTGTCAGCTACCGCTATTTCTGTTTTGTTTAAGTTTCCTTTTGTTGTGTGTCCTTTTTCATTGCCTTTTTCCCCTTGCCCAAGTAATACAAAGTTACTTTCCCCTGTGCAAAGGGTGTCTTTATGTGTTCTTTTTGGTGCACCAATTTTCTGAACTAACCTCCCTCTATTGTTTTAAACAATTGATCCATGGGCTAAAATGGGAAAACAGAATAATCCCTCATTTAAATGATCAATGGAAATGAATGACTAGGGGAAAACGTTGATCACTGCTGCAGCTCTAATCATCCAAAGTGTTAGTGCAATTCAGAGACGGGAGGAGGGGAAGAGATTTACAACATTGGGAGCTCCCAAGGAAGGAGGTCTGTAAGGAATGGCTCCCATATGGAACTGGAATGCTTTGTACACCCTGGCTTAGCAATTAAATTTACAAGGTGTTGCTAAGTAGCAGTACCCCTGTAAACTCAGCAAACGTTGGAATTGCTGTTAGAAAACTAGGGACTTCTTTTATTGCTTCTCACATTTCAGTAGGGAGAAAGTCATTAGCAGAAGGCTGTTCTTTGTGCAGACTTCCCATTTGGAGAGTTGGGAGGTGTATTCTGATAAAAGATCTGTGAGCGGGTGCAGCATGGCCCATTGGCAAGGGCAGGTTTTTCAGCAGAGGGACAAAAAATGTAACAAAACAAGTATTTGGATTTGAATTAGAAAGTATGTGTTTAAAATGACTGGGCAGTCATTTGCTTACACACACACACATAACATATATATCTCTCTATATATATAGATATGTACATTTCCCCTTGGAACAAAAACTGCCTTTTAAATTCTTTTCAGTCAAGTTTCACTGACAAACTTGCTTGACGGGCATCAGGGACCTGAAGCAAGCTTCAAGGGAAAAAGTAGCCATCACTCATGCTTCATTGGATTTCTATGACAGAATGATCAAATCCTGTAGAACCTGGCATAAGCACATCATTATCAAACCCTGCTTTAGCATTTCTTAACTGATCACGGAGGCTGAGGTCCTTGGTGACTCCTGTTTTCTGGCACTGTTTGTAGTTATTTGACCTTTTCTCAGTGGATAATCCACACAAAAAGCCCTAATTACTTCCCCAGCTTTGAGCGGTCCAGCACTGTGAATAATCAATGACACTGATTTAGGTATTGCACAATCAGATGCTTATGGTGTTTAAAGAACATTTTTCCATTGACCTGCCACAGCCGTAGGACAATACCGAGTGCTGAAGTTGCTGTTGTAATCACAAGCTGGCCGAGTGACCTTGGGGGTCTGAAGTTGATTACTAGGGCCTTGATTTGAACAGATACAACACATTTTTTAATGATTTCTTAATTTTTATTTTCTTAAAACATCACTTAGTCAGGATGCATCTAGCAAGATACTGGTGTACTGACAGCATATCATAGCAAGATTTATCTATAAACATAGCTGAGTATTTTTTTCTTTCTCTTAAATCACCTTAATTTCTATTTTGGCTATTCAAAAGCTAGTGCTGGAGGGCATTTTTTCCAACATTTTATTTTACATTTGTTTTTTAAAAAAGGAACACAGTTGGGCACCTGAATATTTGTTTGCTTCAAAAGTATTCAAGGATGAAGCTAGAACAGGAGAAGAGGAAGACAGAAATTGCCTGGCTATTGCCATAGACTGGAATGTCTGTGAGAGGAACAGGGTGAGGATCCTTAGAAATTAAACAGACTCATTTGCTCAGTTCTTTTCCCCTTTTCACAACACATGAAAAAGCAGTGCATTATCCTGGAATATTAGGTTTAAATTTACCACCTGCTCTGTTATTTCAGCTTTAAAAAATGAAAAGAGGGAGCAGTCTCTAGTTTTATTTAGAATTAAATATTTGCAGATATTTTTTGTGAAGAGCCATTTGCTTAGGCAAAATTTATGATGAAATGCTTCCTTATTTGGGGATTACTTTAAATCGTGTCAGTCTTCCACCAGAGAAACCAAAAATAAAAAGTGTTTGGTGGAGACAGGCATAAAAAGAGGAAAAAAAGGATCCCTTGCCCAGCAGAAATTTCAATCAACCAAGAGAAAACTTCCCTCAGATGCAGGTTGTTGTTTTTTAGAAACAAAACCTCCTTGTCCCATTAAAGGGAGTATATTTCAACAAATCACTTAAATGTTTACTTACTTGAGAGTTTAGTAATAATCGACATGTTTCCTCAGAGAAATCCCAAGTAATTAGAAGCAAACCCATAACAGGGGGAGCACAGCATCTGTACCTGCACAGTTTATGGTGTGGCTATCTCAACCATCTTTCCTTTCCCAGAGCAGGGGTAAAAGCCTTTCTCCCAGCTTGGGGGTCACTCCTAGCATGACAGCCTCCAAAGCAGAAACAACAGGAAGAAACAATTTTATTGTGGAGTTTCTTGTTCTTCCAAACATCCTGCCAGGCCATGAGGAGGAAGATAAACAGCAGCATGTGACAGAAGCTAAGGTGAAGTTTATCAAAGAAGAACCTGCATTTGTCTCTTCCATATGAAAGCCTGTCCTCTAACCAGTGTCCTCTCCTGTGAGGACACTACCATGCTTCTGTCCTCCCCCAAGTAAAACCTCTGCTGATGCTTGTATCCATTCTGATGAAGCCTAAGCAAAGTGCTCTGTGTGTTAAGTGCACTGAAGAGCAGGAGCTCCCTACCTGTGTGACTCCGCTGCAGATGGCTGGGGAAGAGGAACTGAAGGACAGGCTTCACATTTTATCTGAGAGCTTTTTCCTCACTCAACAGCAGAACAGGAAAGAAAATGCTTACCACAGAGGAGGAAAAACACAATGCTGAAGTTAGTATGGCAAGTGAAATGAAAACAGGAGTTGCACTAAGCTCATAAAGAGGGTGAAGCGGAGTTGTTGGGGCAGCCATCCTCTGTCCTGATACATTCACATCCCTCAAGGCTACATCGTAGTCTCCTTAGATATACAAATTGCTGTTGGGTGTACTTGTGTGATCAGAGACTACACAATTTGGATAGGCATTGCAGGATGACAGGAGCAGAATGGCACAATTTATAGGCAGAAAAATCCTGGAAAGAAGCTGTAAAAAGCACTCTGAATAACTCAGCATTCGAGATTTATACTGCTCCTAGTGATACCAGTTTGCATACCTAAGCTCTCAAGGCAAATAAACTAGCTTTCCACTGATCTTTGCCAGCTTAGTTTGGTAATATTTTTAGAACAAGCTGTTTTGAACACTGTCTCCAGTAAAATGGACACAAACATGCTGAGTATGCATGACTTTGTTTCATAAATATTTTCTACATGAAGAATACTTAGGCTCAACAAATGGTGTCACAAACAGTACTAAAACTTTGGTTTTAAGTTGCCTCATAAGTGGTCAAGACACTAGTTACAAACTGCTTTAGTCTGCAGTCAAAATTGCCTTTTTTTTCAGGGAAGTTTTCTCAATATTAATTAATCCAAGCTGAAATGGTGTGCAAGGTCTTTTTTCCAGCGGTTGACTGAATCTGTGTGCTGTCAGTCTGCTAGCATATCCACCCATTGGCTTCATTTCACCTCTTATTTGTCACAATATCCCTTCAGGTGGTTCTACCACAGGCAGAGACCAACTGTGCTCCAGATCACCCAGAGAGGTAAAGCTCTGGGTGAGGATGAAGCCGCACGTACTTTTCAGCAGCTGCTGACCAGGGGGGGTTTGAAAACAGCCCATTAATGTCCTTTCTCCACAGTGACTCCATTTCTTCCTACCGTATGATTATGTTTATGTGCCCTGTTGAGGGAGAGCTCTAACAACTTTTAAGTCATCAGCAGTGTCAGTGCCAGAGAAGGAGCAGTTTCCTAGTCAAACATGAGACTTGGGCTTGATGTTGGAGAAATGGCATTGTTTCTAAATGCCACTTTCCATCCTTAAAATCTTTTCCTTTAAAAACATCTCCGCCTAATTTTACAAAGAGCAGATGACTACAGTAGTTAGGGTTGAATAGGTGAACCTTTTCTTTTTTAATATATAGACAAATATGTTTCTTTTTCTTCTGTGCTGGATTCACTACTATTAAACCAAGCAGAGCTGAAACTTAATTGAAATAAATATTCCTCCTCCCAGTCTCCTGATTGTTTTTCTCTCTTCTAAATCAGATAAAAATGGGAATAAGGCACTTAGCCTTATTTCCCTCAAGATCAGAAATTCTGAAGTATTTTAATTTCTCATGTTTTCAAATTATGGGTAGTCCACTACTTTCAGTAATTTCCTGAGATGAAAGAAGAATGAGCTCTCTCCCGGGCTGCCACGGTGGATGTTGACTTGAACATCAGATCAGCTGAGGACCAGGTGGCTCAGCAGATTTCAGGAGGAAGGTTTTTTTTCAGAAGGCCTGACAATTAAACAAAAGCTTGCTAATAAAAAAAAAAATTAAAAAAAAAAATGAAAACCACTTGCCAAGCTGTGAGTGGTCTTCTCCGCGTAACTTTGCTGTTAAGGAAATGATACCTAAATAACAGGCACTTCACTATCACATTCTGTGTGTGATACAGTCACAGAGTGTTTACATACGCTGATAAGACTGTTGATTCTGCTGAAAAATAGCATGTTAAGTAGTAACTCAGATGAATAACATATTTTCAATTTATTGATTCCAGTCAAATAAAAGCCATGTGATTTATAGTGGAAATACAAATACAGTGGCACTTCTCAGGACTTCATGCAGGGTCAGATCCGATCTCTTACACAGGCTGGGAGGCGCCCCAGGGTTAGATGATGGCAGTTCATCCTATGATAATCCTGGTAATTCATTTACACCATGATTCTAAAAGGGTGAAATAAAAAGTGCTGTTTGGACTTTTCAAAATTGTCACGCCGTTGAACTATATGTAGAGATCCTGGACTGCAGGAGGGGGTGAGGGTTGTGCCACTGTTCAGTGACAAAAATCCGATGGAAGAACCAGATTTGTTATTTTATACCACGAGCAAAGACAAATCTGTCCCACGCCTCCTTCCCTTTACACCTCAAGTCCTCTGCTTCATTCTGCTTTGGGTCTTAACGGAGAACAGTACGTGTCTTATGTCTTGTGACACATCTACAGCTGCTGAAAAAGGCCTTAAAAAAAAAAAAACACTCACCATTTTATGCCTAATTTACATTTCTACAAAATGCTTTTGAATCCTTTCAGAAAATAAATACTTTAAAAGAATGTACACTTCCTAAATTCAACGTTAGGAAGTATGTGCTTTCTAAATATAATATCCTCATTTTTCTCCTGCACATGAAATTTATTGTATCATCAGATCTGACTGAAATTTACAGTTACCCATAATATTATTTTGATAGATTTGATTATTTTTTTTTATTGCATTGTGGAATAGAAAATTTGTTTATGGCTTTGTCCTATGAATATTTTCACAGGAATTTAATCAGTAAAGATTTTAACCAAGAAAGTTTGCATTTCTGTTTTGACAGTCATCTCCCCAAATGCTTAATCATTTTGGCAAAAATAATTTTTCCTCCAGATAAATTTCCCTTTCAAAGCTCATATAGCTGCTGCTTACTCAGACAAACCAATCCTGAGAACCGTTTCATTTCATTTGCATGAGAATTCACATACATTTCCCCAACATGAATTTAAGTACAGGCTTGCTGTGAAAGATTATTGTTTGCATGCCTTTTTTAAAAAAGCAAAATGTACTTAGCAAGTGCCCTGGGCTTCATTTGTAGTTTAGTTGGTGTTGAAATTCTTGAACTTTCTCAGTTGGTATAAAATCCATTTTTCTATAAAGAAATGATTGTGAAATCTTTTATAGAGTATTTGTGCTACATTCTAAAGGAGAAAGTGAAAAGAGCTGTATAGGCCCTCTCAAATCCAGCATATTGTAGTTGTTGGTACTGGTGAAACCCATGTAGAAATGTTCCGAGCAAGATCAATTCCTACTGTCACAAAGGGATGTCCTTCAGCACGGTCAGCATCATTCTGTAAAGATTTTAAATGAGGATAAGATCATATATTAAGACCATGATTAAAAAAAAAAGGTTTTAAAAGATATAAGGTCATTACTTGAGAACTCTTACACATATTTAAAATATATCTTTTAAATATTATGGTTTGGGTCTTATTTCTGGCTCCTTTACTCACAGAGATAGCCTGATATTCCACAGGCATTGAAATCAATGAGACCAGCTGTATAATATTTTGGGTTGGGCTGCTGCCAGGATGCATATAAATATTTTATTGTACTCAAAGCTTGGGGAAGGAGACGGAAGTAATAAGGCGATTTAGAGAGGGGCTATTCAGTTTATCAGTGACTCCAATCTTGGAAACTTCCTTTTCATAACCAAAGATGGGAAATTCCTGGCTTTTTATTAGCTGTACTTGCAGAAATTTGAGAGAAACAGTCAGGTTGCAATGCCACTTCACAAGCTGGCTTGGAGGGAAGTGGGACAAAGAGAGAGCTGTCTGTGGGGTGATATTTACATTCTATGCCTGTTCTTTGGGGTTTAGTTGCTTTCTAATCATGGGTTTTCATTCCAGAATTGATGTAAATGCAGCAATAAAAATATACCTCGAGAGAAATGGTACAGGTTTAGTGCAAGCCAGCATTATTCCATTCAATGTCTGCTTTGCCTTCAGCCAGCTTTGCACGGCAGTTTTTCTTTGCTGTGGCAAATATTTACATGATACTCCAGGAAACACCATTCTTTTCAGAGTTGTAGAAATTTATATCAGTCTGAAGCTTAAGCTAGATTTGGGGTTGGAGTGGGGGTAATTCTTTAGTACAGCAACATGTAAACAGAAGGCGAAGCTGAGGAAAGTGGACATCAGCAACACAGAAGTAGGGCATGACTTATTGGCAAGAGGAAAACAGTCAGTAGCTTTTAGGATAAGTGGTGGGATTGCCATAGGTGGTTTGTTGTCATGTGTGGTGCACTGATCCCAGATGATTGCTGAGATGTCCATGAAAAGAAGCTAAAAGAACCAGATTGTGCTTTCTGTCTGTCCACTTAATAGTTAGCCCAGCCCCCCATCCGTCTGTCCTTCCTTCTTCTCTGCGCTCCCCAACTACTTTCATACAAGTCTGAGAGAGGTATAAAGGTCTCAAAGTTATTAAACTCTTGAAAGAATCCTGAAAATTATTCATTATGTAAAGGAGGGAAACCACATAACTGTATCTGCCAGAGCAAGGGCTGTGCTCAGCTCTTGTTAGAGAACCCAGGCACCAGCCATAAGCTGTAGAGCAGAAGGCCTCAGCTGTCCTGCAGCAAATTTCTGTTACCCACATAATGGGAACTCACAACTCATTCTCATCAAAAACATTTGCAGATCCTTGATAAGGCCATGCCTGTATTCTGCCTTGATCCTCCCAAATCACCACATCGTTCTGCTGCTGTATTTGACTTTCTTATGCCTAGCCATATTTTGCAAGTTCCTGTTAGCTGGTGTGGCCACTGTGAAAAGGCAAAGCTGCAAAAATAGCCAGGGAATGAATAATATCTCTCTTTCACCTGTCAAGTTATGCAGTTAAATCAGCAGTGCCAATGCCTCCTGGCTTGCTCTTTCATCATCCCATACCTATTAGTAAGTCTTTGCTTGCTCAACACTACTCACCAAACACCATTTTTCTGTATTCTTGCATATATCAGAATTGCTCATTTGTTTCAGGGAAATCTTCTTTATCATGTTGCATTAGGAGAAAGAGCATATGCAGGTATTCACATTAATAGAGCTGAGAAAAACGATCTTTCAATCTGCAGGCTGAGTGAAAATATTGCATCACCTAAAAGTGCTCTCGGTTTTTACTGTGAAGTTATATTCCTCACCCTTGAAAAATAAAATTGCCAAACAAGAATCAACTTTGTATAATGAAGATGCTTCATTTAGAAACCAAGGTCCGGGGGAGAGAGGATTAGACCTTCACTTTCCTTGTTAAGTGAAAGCATCCTTGGACAACTGATAAAATTTAGGGCTGATGGTTGGACTCAATGATCCCAAGGGTGTCTTCCAGCCAAAATGATTCTATGATTCTATGATTCTATGAAATGTCTTGACTGTTGTGGGAAAAGAAAGAAAATAATCATCAAACTTGACATAAACTTGTCCTTTTTTTTTCAGCCCCAAACTGCTCTTTTTTTCAGTGAACAAACATTTTCTTTGCAAATTTGGACCAGTTTTATTCAGTGCTTCACTCTGTATGAGTGTCAAGCCTTGATGTCATGGTGTAGCCAGCCAGGCCACTTGCTGTCATTGCTGGGAATGATAGCGCATGGAAGGCTCAACCCTGGTGGTAAGCTTGTGATGTGAGCAGTGAGCAGTGCCTCAAGGCGCTGGACTCCGGATATCTGTCCTAGCCAGACATGGGGAGGTCCCAGATAAGCCTGTCATCCTGACAGGGCAAATCAGTGCTGAAAAGCCTTTGCACCCCACTGGGCTCAGACTGGTTGATAGGACAGAGTCATCTTCTGATAAGCAGAAGCACTCTGCTTCCTCTGACTCCTCAGGGCCCTGCTCGGACTTCTTGTGCCTCATTGCCGCCGGGTGGGCCCACCATGCGCCGGCCAGCATTGCATCTTCACACAACAGCACCCATTCTGGCAATGTTTAATACTGACGTAGCTAACCTGGCGTGTTCCCCGCTATCGATGCAGGAGGAGTGTTGCAGTCCATTCCCCAGCTGTCAGTCATCCATACCAAAACAAAGCACTTTCCTCCTAATACAACTGCACCTCTGTGGGCATGAGAAGGGGAGGAGGCCTGTACTGTGCTTTCAGGAGCAGTATGGTTCAGGTGACACGTTTTTTGTGTGGCCAAAACACAGTGTGCGGTGCCAATACGTGACTCTTGCTCAGTTCACACTTAAGGTTATACCTGCTTAACTGGAAAGGCAGATGGAAAAACTGTGTCTTGAACCATCCCTGAATGTCTGGAACCTCTTAAACATTTCAGGTGGTGATAGTAATTAAACCACAGGTTGGAAAGGTTTGATGGCATGATTTCAAATAGAGAACATGGATTTGTAATCCTGTCTGTAAACACAAGAGTGGCAAAAGATGCAACCTTCTGCAGATGATCTTTTAAAGGGTTGGCCATATTAAGAATACTTTACATGTCTTGAAATAAGATACATTTAACTTCAAAAGGGCCTGATAAAGGTGATCGCTTTGACTTTTTTTCTCAAACTCTTATCATGATCATGAATTATTTTTGAGCGTTTTGAACAGAAGCATTCCCAAGGGGATGACAAATTAGTTGATGGTGCTGCAAGAGAAGCTTTGCAGTCCTCTTCTTTTGAAGTTCTTAATGATGTGAGTTTCTCAGTGTTTCAGTCCTGGCTGCTGTTCACCCCATTCATTTAAAAGTTATGTGAAGTAAAAATTGTCCATAGGCTTTTCTTCCTTTTTGCCTGCTCCCAAGAGCTGTGACCAGATGCAAACATGATGATGTGCCTGTGCATGCCACTGTAAGCAAAGTAAGAGAAAAGGCTGGTTTAGAAAATAAACCCAAGGTGCTTGATGAGTGAAATGTCAAGTAGATTCATGTCTGGCAAAGGACTCTTCCTTGTCCATCATCATCCAATCAATGACACTTGAACCTGGGTTGACCAGGTCACCACACCACCTCTGCTCAAAGCAGGGGAAAATTTATAGGTCACCTTTTTGAATGACAATTAGTACAAGAAGATATGGTAATCCTGCCGCCTTTCAAAGTGTTATTGTTTTACCATGCAAAAGTCTCAGTGTACCGTGCACAGCAGCATACCTGCTCTCTGTGTTCTTTACATGAGGAGAAACAAAAGACCTTTAGGAAACTATCTCCCTAGTGGCTCTTGTCTGATTAGAAAGTCCTCAGGGGATTAGCGGTATGAATTTCACAGCTTGTCCCCCCCCACTCCCTCCCGCCCCTCTGCATTAAGGTTAGAAGGATGTGCTTAGATCAAATCAGAAGGAGATTAAAGGAAAAGAAACCCCAGAGCAATTCTCTTTTGCATTTGAATGAATATTTGTAGTCAATAGTCATTTACCATTTCTTTTAAAATATCCTTGAATTTTGGTGAAACAAAGTTCAAATGCTGCCATAAGACAGTAATATCTTATACTTCCATTTTAGATTAGTTATATCATTTACAGTTAATTTGTTATACTTGTACATATTTGCTGTTGCATGTAATCCTTCAATTTGCTCAAGAGATTTCATCAAGTCCCCAAGAAGATCAAAAGCTTTAAAGGTTTTGTTTGCATTTCCATGTAAGTCTTACTACTTTCTCAGTGCAAAATGGCCTAGAGAGCATTCTTTAAACCCATGTTAACTGCCAACAGACAGAGCCTGCAGGGGACATCTTTGAGGTGTGCACAATCAAACAAATAAATTTTAACCTTTTGTACAACAAAGTGAGGAAAAAGATCCAATTTCCTATGAAACCCTCAATACATTGCCTGTGAAATCTATTTCACCAAAGATGGTCTTTAAGGGGGCAAATGATGCAGATGCATTTCCTTAGCAAGGATTCAAAAAAGATGTTTTAAAAAGCACATTATGGTACTAAAAGGAGAAAGATGGGGAAATGCTGTTCCAAGATATATCCATTTATATCTGCATCTGTTACCAAATAGCTGTGAGAAGAGCTGGTCCCTGCACTAGCAGCATCATGCTAAGTAACATCATAAGTCAAACCACTGATTCTTCACAAAGGGAAAAATAAATCCCGCTTAATGCAAGCAGGGAGAGTCATGGCTGCAGGACTGATATGTAAGTAAAGCCATTCCGGATTCATTTTTGCTCTCTTCTACAGCTGGGAAATGTTATTTCTGTGACGGGGTACAAATGCAAACCAAACTTAATCCAGCACACTTTAGAGCTTAAATAACCAGCTGGTGAAAAGGTAAATAGGAATATAGATCGTGTAGTAGACGGTGCTCTGAGAGTAGATTAGATTTTTGAGAGTGCTTGGCTTTCCACGTAGGCACCTTGTGAATTGGCCACCTTTCAATGGAATTGCTCTATTGGAAGTACTGTGGCAGATTTGGGCTCCCTCGATTTCTTTGTGTATTTTATAACGGGAGAAATCCATCACTAGAGGAAACTTATGGAAACAATGCAATGAAATGGCAAAGCAATGTTTATTAGAGCCTTCCTAATTTGGATGTGTGAATTACTCAGTTAAGTGCTTTGCCTTGCTGTGGGTTGAGTGTGTAGCCCAACACAAAGAGCAAAAGCCAAGTGATGGTGTGTGCAGTGTTTAAAATAGCAGCTCACAGACAGCACCATACCCCTAAGTCTGTAGTGACCAGAGTCAGCTTCGGACATCTGAAGGCCTTGTGAAAGGGAAAGGTCCCTCTCGCTCCCACAGAAACTGTCGCGGCTCCCTAACTTAGTGTGCAGCTACAAAGACGTTCTCCCTGACAGTAAAGCTGCTGAAGAGCTTTCAGCGGCCTCTGTTTCTCCCCCTTTTCTTGGTCCCAGAGGTCACTCTGCACTCAACAATGCTGATGTAGCTGTTTGTGAAGTTGTGTCCTAAACTGTTTCAGTGCAATGTCTGGAGGAGCTTGCTGTTCTTTCTGATTTTCTTTGTTAATGGTGCATTTGGAGGTATTTAATCTGAAACAACTCACCAGTTGACCATATAGCAAAATTGCACTAATAGCTGCCCTTAAGCAACTGCTGGAGTGATGAACAGAGAGGCAAAGGAGAAAATGAGCAACAAGGCTGGAACCCCTCAAACTGCCTTTGCTGCCAGAGAAAAATGCTCTCCTTTCACATTCCTAAACTTAGCAGTTGCCGTGATCGCTCGCCTTTAACACCGGCTCTGTGGCAAACATACATCTGCCTACAAATAACATTAGCAATATGGCTTCCAGCTAGTGTTCAGGTCAGATAGGAAGCACGGCACAGCAAACAAGTGCAATCAATGCAGATTAATGACGCCTGCTTTCATTCACGTCTAGGTATTTCAGAGATGCCACTGATAGCCAATCTTTCTTGCTTGTATTTATGCAAGCCGCATTTATTCGGTTAGCTTTCGGTTGATTGATTTTGTACTTCTGCTTGTTTGGGTTTTGTTAGGTTTATTTCATTTCATGACAATATGGCTGATTTATTTCTGACAACAGTAGCAGTTTAATGCAAAACATTATTGAAAGCTTCATATAACTTATGTTTTTAATTTCTGCAAATACCACCTAGATGCTGTAGGGAAAGACACTATATAAATCTTAAAGTTAAATAAATATTTACTGTACAAGTGACTTGCGTTAATGAATATTGCAGAGGGAGCAGAGCACAAAGATTCACCAGGAAACAACTGCACAGCATAAACCATCTTCCTTGTGTGAAGGCAATCTGACACAGGTTCAAACTCCCTATGGCTTGATTTGCTCTGCTATGGCCTGCTGGGTGGTGACACTCACCAGCATTCACTGGTGGGTGACGGCAGGAGAGGCATGGAAAGAAACAGCAGGCAAGTCCTCTCAGCACAAACAATACAAAGACAACCTGTAAAAAACCTTATGGTTGAAACACAAGATCAGAGGTACAGGTTTCCTTTCCTTGTTGAATGTTCCTGCTCATCTGTCTGGATGTCTGCATTTTTGGACCTCATTCTGTAGTGCAGTATTTTAAAACCCTCCAGAAGTTGAGGGAAAAAAAAAAAGTTAAGAGTTCTGTGTTTCTTTTCTTATCTTCATCATGGGAATGAAACAAAGAGGTCCAAATTGCTGAGTCTTGTTTTCGGTGGTCTCATTTCATAAGTTATAGCCTGTGTGGCCAGTATCATAAAAAACATTGTTCTATTATCTTTTTTTTTATCCTCTGCAAGCCTTTTGTTGCATGGTTTTACATTGTCTTTCATTTAATTGCTCAAACTACTATCAATAAAACACCTAAGTTTATGCAAATTATCATTATTTTAAATTTTATTGCTCCACTTCATTTCCCCTCAATTTGTCTGAATTTCATCACTTCCTTGGTACATCCTTCCCCCTAATTTAAGAGATGAATAACTTGTGATTCCTATGGTTTTTCTCTGGACCTTTTCATGTGCTTTGAACCTTTAACAATGAACAACAAAAACTGGGGGATTCTTGTTATCTGTTCCATTCTCTTACATGCCCCCTGGATATTTGTAAACTTTTTTTGCCATGCTTGCAGGTGAAGCAATGTGTCTAAATTGTCACTAAAGTTTGGAGGCATCTCATGGCCAGTAAAATTCTACATGTCATGAGTTAGTCAGAAGTGAGATCCCTTTGTTTTTATTGTTATATGAAAGATCCAAAATGAAAGATCGTTCAATAAAAATGGAGGTTGTAAGGTGTGATGGTGTTCATCCTCGAGAGTATTTCACGAAGCCTTTGTTCCAAGATCTTGCATTTCTGATGTTAATTTAGTGGAATAAACAACGATAAAATATTTGTGAAGCCAGAGGAAGTCTAATCAGCAGTAATTTACATGCCCTGCCATAACAAGTAGTTCAAAGTATTCCCTGTCATTGTCCCAGACTGGAAGCTGGTGTTGGGTGGGTGGTGAAATATCCTTTGGATAAAACTCAGCCTGTATCTGCATCTTTGATGTAGAACTTTTATGACTCCTGTGATGCCGAGTAACAAGCTCAATTTGCATTCCAAGGCACTCAGCCCCACTGCTGATATCTCGAGTAGGATTTCAAGCCCCATTGAAGGAATCTCACTTAACATCGATGTGAGCTTTAACATGCATTCCTCTTTCCTGTTGACCTCCTCTTGGGGGTTAAAGTTGAGCAGCTGAACTTTAGCTGCTGCCTAGATATATGCTGAGTGTTTGATACACATTGTCATCCTAAGTCCATGAGGAACAGTTGTGCAGATTGCCTTTGAGTATTTTTACACATGTTTCTGATAAGTTATTGAGGATGCAAACACTTTTCTAAGCTCTTTTACCAGATACTAGGTGTAAGGGTAAGCAATACTTGAGGCAAGGCTAGAGAACCATTTCCTGAAAAACATCCTGAAGACTTTAAGAAGCATGAGTACCCTTTACATCTTTGTGTTTTAGAACAAGATTATTATTTTATTATTTTAAAATATATAATACATTTTTAAATTGATCTTTTACACTATTTTGGTGACAATATCCAGATCAAAGGCACTTTCCACTTCTTCAGGTGTGTCAATCCTAAGAATGTCTCAGTATTAGTACAAACCCCATTTTACTACTAAAGAGCCAAGCTAGTTAATTAACTACAGCAGTTGCACCTTGCAGCCCTGACCAGCCCAGGTTCTGTTATGTTATTGTACAAATACGGAGTGACATTCAGGCTTGAAGCATTTTCAGCTATATTGACAAAATCTACAAGGGAACTGAGAAACAGAGCACAACAAAAAATGCTAAATATAAAATTCACATTGGGTGAAAGCTCCACATGGAACGTGGTAAGAGAGGCTATTTTGATGGAGACATAAGAAGGAAGAGAGGAAATAAGAAGATACCAGTTTGCTACAGCTATCTCCCATTTAGGACCAGTCACCTAGGTGGGTAAATAGTCACTGTCTGCTGTATCCCAGGTCATCGGTCTCCCTGATAAATCATAAGTGAAGCAATAACAATTTTTATTAGAAGCAGTACAGGAGTTTAAAGATGCTTAAGTAATAGCAGTCACTTTCAAAGGTCCTGGGAAAGTCATACCCAATTTCCTGAAGATCAGTAAGAACTCGATGTCTCTTCCCCTGTGAAAGTCCCAGAAGGGGAAAGCAGCACAGAAACATGTTAAATCAGGCACCTTGGTAGCTGACCTCTTAATGTTTATCACCTACAGTTGTGCAATAAACCTCCTACAGCCTCCCTTCCCCCCCAAATATGAGGGGTTTATGCCCAGTGAAGATACTAGTTACTACTAATATCTTCTTCCTGGCCAGCTGGATCTTGGGTATTAGGAAGAGCCAGATGCTGATGCTGCTTTTCCAAACTCTTGCTCTACATGTAAATGAGAAGAGCAGAGAGAGAAATTGTACATGTCAGAACAACAGAAGAAGTGGAAGTATCATGAACAATGCTTGGAAAGAAGGAAAGATGATGCAGGAATTCTCGGTGAATTCTTAAAGTGAAAGGAGAAAAACTGGAGAGGGTGATAAAAGGTTCAGGAGTCAGAGGGCAAGCAGCCATTGCTCTCAGGTACGTCCACACCCATCAGTAAAGGCCTCTGCAGACAGATGAAATATGACTGAGAGAGCTTGTCCATCTGAGCACTGCAAAGAAATAAAAGGCTTGGTCTTGAAGAAATTGATGCCTATACTGATACAAGGCTACCCTGCCACTCAGTGGACCCCAGGACTGAATTAATGTAATTTAGTTTTTAGGTGTGGAGCTACTGTTGCTTGAAGTGCTCTGTTTGATTTGAACCATGGTTGCCTATATGTATGGGGAAAAATATTTTGTGTTAAACAAGAGAACACATTAAAACCAGAAAAGAAGTGGGACTGCTCTTAATCTTATTCTCACATCTGATACTCTGCCAAGAAGCTGTGCAGTAAGAGAGATGGCATTTTCTTGAGTTGCTGAGTATCTTCACTCCTTCTTGGCACATATCCATCCTCATTTACACCAGTTTTCCACTGGTCTGACTTACCTGTCTTCAGCAGAATTACACTATACTGACATTGTATAAGAGCAGAGAATGTAGCTCGTGGAACTCAGTATCTGGTGAAATCATCCTGCTCCTTGAATGCAGAGTACATTATAAGAAAGAAATGGAGTACCAGGGGAGGGGTGTTTTGGATGCAATGAATTTATTAATCGCAATGAAATGTTAACTATGAAATTTAATGAGCTTCTGTTTTGCTGCTAATTGGTTAGATAAAGCACGTACCTACAGAGAGACTGGAAATGGAACTGGAGAACCGTATCTTTATTTTCCAGGCTTATCCGGGAATCCATTATGATTTGTGCAATTGTTTTTTTTATTCTGGTACACATACTAGGGAAGAAAATCCTGGCATCATAAAACCCATGGCAGGACAGACATTACTTTTGGTGTTGATGGTTTCTTCTTTTGTTTCCAATTACAACCCAAGCACTTGATAGAAATCTTCCTTGTAATTCTTTCATTTTATCCCCTTAAATACACACATATTGTCTCATCCTTCATCACTTAACATAGTTCATGGTAAAAAAAGTCATGTAAACATGAACAGATGTTTTTTGAGCTTATGGACAAACAAGATCAGTAAGCAGAAATGTAAATATTAGTTCAGTTTTCCTTCCTGATCTTACAGAAAGCTATGACTTTACTGTTGCACACCTTAAGCACACTGAATAATCTAGGAGATATGCTATGAATATGTTAACATTAGATAACAAAGGTGGAAGAGGGGTTTCTCCTTTGAGTTTCAGTTTCTTACTATATTTTCAGGTTAATTCTAAAATATCTTCTACTCTTTTCAGTAAGAAACTACATTTATTGCTTACACTTTTAATCATGAAAGACCTATAATATGGAATTTTATTCTATCCTCTTGCCTGTAGAAGACTTTTTCCAAATTACATGTTGAAGACTTCAACACATCTAGAAAGTTATGGCAGTTTTTATGCCAAAAGAAGTATAAATCTTTCAAATCTGAGCATATTTGTTTATATTATGTCCAATTGTAGCCATTTTGCTTCAAATTTATTGATACAACCTGGCTAAGTTACTCAGTTATTACCTTTGGCAACCAAAACCACAACAAAATCAGTTAGTGAGGTCATCCATCTGTGGTTCTCACTGTTGTAAAGTTTTTCTGAGAATGTTACTATTCTTCTAGTATCCACTTCTGTTGTGATGATAATTATAAACAAAATTATGTTATACTTGGACAAAGAATATAGAACAACAGGGCTTCAGTCCATCGCAAAGCTGATACACACCACAATATTCTGAATAATAGTTCTAGATTTGTTTATTTACTGACAAATGAGACTGTACAGCTACTTGTGCCAGAAGTCTGTAAGGCCTTCATGCAATCTGAACACATATAATATATATCCTTCTTCCAGGATATCCTTCTTCAACTCAGCCTGAGTCTGAAGATGTATAATGTTAATCTAATGGCTATGTCTCATTTCCCTCCATTCAACCTCTTCAATTTTTTCAACAAAGGAGAGGATACCTAAACATATTGAAAACAGCTCTGGTTTTAGTAACCTTTTATGGGCACTTCAGAAGTAGTTCTGAAACCTCCAGAGGCCAGTGGGTAAGAGAACGAAATCCATTTCTCTAGTCTAGCCTTTTCCAAACATCTGCAATCTGAGATGCACATGCCTTCTACTAGTCTTGGGTGTAGAAGATCATTAAATTGTTCACTTTCACAGAGCTACATGTATTTTTATTTGTGGCACAAATTATCTCATGCCTTTTGTTGCATCTTTGTATAGAAATGCAATGTCTTTTAAATCACATGGTAGGTATATATCAATCAGTTTGGCTTTGGCACAGACTACAAGGGCTTTTAAAGTGCCTTCAACAAATAAGTTCAAAATCTAAAAGAAAACTCTTCTAAAATCTCATACAAGGTACAACCCTGAGCTGTAATATTTTGAAGAAGGAAGGGAGGAGTAAAATGAAGTAACTATACTTTGTCATCTCACTATACTCATAAGGACACCTGTAAATTCTGTGCAGACTTCTTAGTAGCTTCAGATAGCCATTACAACAACATCTGTACCAGTTAATAAATGTTCTTGAAACAACAGTCACCGAACCAGACCATACCAGAGACCTTCTAACAATTTATCAGGAACACTAACAGACACCCCGGGCTGGAAACATACCCAGCGGTGTTTACACATCTAGAAATACATCATCTCTAAAACCTCGCTCATGGAAAAACAAGACAATTTTGAAAGGATTTCAGTATTATTCCAGAGAGGTGTTACATTACCAAGTTCCAGTGCTAAGGTTCAGTGGAGAGATGGAAGAGAGCTTTCTTTGCTTGCTCTCCACTTTCAGCCATTGTTAAATCTTATGTTCTTCAGTTTATTTATAGCAGTTCAGACAAGCACAACTCCTATCCATAAAACCTATATTATCTAAAACCATTGCAGACTGAAAAGCTTTAGTCTTCATAACATTTGTTTGAAAGTATTATGTGAACTGTGATTATTTTAGTATCTGATTTTTCTTAACATCCATTTTACCATTTTACAGGGCTTCTTGCTTCAATTAATAGCATGTTTTTTATTATTGATTAAGGTAGTTGTGAATTCATCAACAGAGGACAGACTGTACAGTTATGCCCTAAAGGAAAGCTCTAAAGTAGTGGGATTATATTATGCAAATAATTCAAAAATATTTTTAAGCAGGCATTACTTCAGCAGTTAGATATTGGCTAAAGCAGCTTTAATATGCAAGACAGGGTGTTAGGTGCTTAGCTGATCCAAATGCCAGTCTATAGATTTGAAAGACTAAAGATCACATCACTGGGAGGTTGACAGAAGTGACACTTTGCAAAGTGCCAATGATTTATGCCAATGTCTTGCTTGATGATACTGTTATAGACAGCACTGTCATTACAAAGTCCCTAACGACTTCAGTCTACATTTATGGTGCACAAATTATAGGTGAGCCCAAAGATCGAAACCTTCCTGACTTTTAGATTTCAATGACCAAGTAATTCTCACTAGGTTCGCTTCTCCTGTTTTGTCTGATACCTTCCTCTGTCTTTTCTATTTCAGGGTTGTAGTTAAATCTTATCAACAAGGGCAAAACATACATTCATGATATGTTACCATGCCTTTTTTAGCCTTCTTTAGCAAACATTGCGCAAAATACACTACACTTTATATTCCAGCAAGGAGTGGTAACACAGCTCTGGCTTTTTCATGGACAGAAATGCTGCAGCAGGTTCTGCAAGGTACCAAAGGCCTCACGCAAGCTGCTTGGGTCCCCTGCCTCCCAGATGTGCCAGTGCTGAGGAAAAGGGGTGCTCAGGATCAGGAAGGGCTACACCTCCTTCTGAAGAATACCCTTTGGGTTGCACTCTAGAGTGAGATTTCCACGCTGCTATAGACCGACCACCTATGATGTGCATAATATTCTGATTTTGTACATTTAAAACACTATTCCCACATCACATTACTTCCCTTTAGTCAGGCCTGAAATTACTGCTAATGCTAAAGTAAATTACAATGTTTGGGGTTTTTATTCTCTCCAGTAATCCTGTTACCTTCAGAAGACCAAAATTGAGGAATTAATTGCATGAAGCATACAGAAACTCCCAGGTAACACTGACAATATCAGAGGATATCAGTTTGAGTGGGGAGGGATTAAAATGAAGGAGTAAGCATTCCTCAGTGAGGACTTCTTCTGCAGTAGCACCAACAAAGCCAGCCACAAAAGAAAAGAGGAGTAGCCAGCACCTTTGATACATCTGGAAATAGTGGGATGGCAGGACATGGAAGGAGGCTCCAGAAGCAAGGCTGTAATTAAGTAAGCCATAAGATTCCACACCTTCCAAATAAAGTTCTCTCTGTTATTCCTCATCAGATAGATAATCTTTCTGAGGGAATAATCACTTAAAACCATTCAGTGAAATTCTGCAGGTTATTTTAAAATAAGTCAGTCCTTTCCATGTCCATCAAGCAACCTACTAGAGTGTCTAAGAACTGCCTAAGAGCTGAACCGGAGCATGTATGTCCTACTGTAGAAGCCATTCAGTCCAAACATGCTAGAAAGCATCCGATTGCTTTGGTCTTGTGGTTTACTTTGTAACCACAAATCCTCCAGAAAAATACAGCCTCATATTACACAATAGAATATATTTATATCTGAGTAAGGACTTCCTTCAGTTTCCATCCCAGTCACTGCAATTCCCTGCTGGCTCTGAGAGTTTAACTTTAACACACAAAACCAGCCAAGCAAACATACAAATGATGAATGTCTAGATAGAAACAATGTCCTTCTCAGTGAATTTTTGTGGTGCAGCTGGCAGTATTCTGCAAATTGTTCACTCAAACAACATGTCATCTCAAGGTCAGATTAGAGCTTAACCAGAAAGTTATGTGTCCAAAAGCATGTTTTCTTGACTGCCTTGAATAAAGCTTGTGTGTCAAGCTTATTACTATCCACAGCAATTTTAAATACAGGGAATGATAGGCCTGTTTAATCTGCAAGACAAATGGATTCCCTGGAAGAAGCAGTATAAAACCAAGTGCACAGCTCTTTAGATCCACTTCAGGAAAGGTAGATAAAAACGTAGTCATTCAGTCACAGAAAGATTATCTGGAAGACCCTGGGAGACAAATAACTTCAAAACTGCTTTAATTTGACAACCATCCCATATGCACAACTCTTCACTTCGGACCGGAGTCTCAAACAGTGTGTTTCAAGCATGCTGTGTTAATAGAGTTAATAGCATAATTTATATGAAAATAAATATTTAAAATGTTAAGTAGCTATTTGTGTTATAGTAAATATATATTAGTTCAATGCTGCTGTTGTATTTTTTTAATTTTTTGAAAAATATAAACTCACTATTTGAAATTCTTTGTTCTCATATTCTGGTAACTTCATAAAAGGAAGTTCTAGGCAGTTAAGTTAATCTTTGCAAGACTAAAAGCTTAAAAGAAGGCTGAAAAGACCATTGAAGGTCAGAATTTACATATTGATCAAACTGTAAGTTTATACTCTTGCAAACATGTAATTAACTTTGCTGTTATTGAATTCTGGTTCACAACCAATTATATTAGTCATAGTTCCACAGGTAATTCCAGTGGACTGAAGCATGAGTGACAGACATCCGTAATAAGGTAGAGTGCATACTAAGGTGTTATGTTTACAAATAGATATAAATCACCTGAAACATTTGTTATTTTGAAGAAAATGCCCTTCGTAAAAACACAAGCCTTGGCAATAAAATGAAGTCATGTTCTGAAAACTATTGATGAGAAATTGAAATGATGACTTGTATGAAGGTAATGTTTCAAAGTTCTGAACCTTTCTCTATGCAATTTAATTTTGTATCCTGAGAATCATAAATTCAGAGATAACACTTTTTCTTTTTTTTTTCTTTAACCCATGTTTTTCTGCCCACATAATAGCTAGCAGCTAGTAAAAAGTCATCTGGGAGGTTTGATCTCAGGTGTAGTGAAGGGGTGATTCCTACCAGGCAGCAAGCAAGAGTGCAATTGTGAACACATGTTGCTACATTTAAGAATTGCTCTAGAACAGTTGATGAACAGCAAGGGATCTGTTTATGCATCAGTAGCAGAAATGGTCCTTTATATTCCAGCTGGATGCACAAATACAAGATTTGCTCCCTGACATGTGAAGAGAATACACAGGGACCAACCACGTCATCTCAAAGGACTATTCCTTTGCACCCTGTCTCCAAAATTGCACCACAGCCAGGGATAATAATATGGTCATGTAAATGAAGACTAAGGTCTCACATCCTTAAAGTTAATCATAACAGATAGTAACAATGATCAGTCCTATGTCACTGATGTCAGTGGTCCTTTCACCTTAGGATGAAGAAGAGAGAGGAGGGCGAAGTTTGCTTTTCAGTGTCTCCCTGAACTGACAGCCTTCTGCATGATCAGGGTTTCTGTGCCACGTTCCTTCTGGCCAAATACACGACGTACCTGCATCCCTCTTATCACCCAGGGGAGCTGGGCCCTCAGAAGAGGCAGTAGGTTCTCCCTTCTTGGAGACTGATGAACTTTTTTAGATAACGGGAGTGCTGTGTTTGGACTTTGCTGCAGACTCAAGCAGATGGAGTGGCACTGCTAGGAACAGAAATCCCACACAGCCTGCAGCCAAATGCAAAGATGACTGTGATACCTTTTCCGCTTATTTTTCCAATTAGGAGGACCTGTACTCAAGGAAGAACTTTGGGAGTCTGCACATGGACTTTCATTCCTAAAAGTTATATGAAACATAGCTAAGATCAGACCTGAACTCTTGAATCAAATTACCATACCTTCCAACCAAGCATGTCCTTGCTTGACAAAACAGTGAAAAATTTAAGATTATACTAAGCATTTCAGGAATGAGTATCACCAATCTCAGCAGGCTGCTGTGCCTTCAATACACATTACCCTCAGCCATCATCTCCATGTCGATACAGCCATCAGCAATGAAGACTTCACTCTGAGAAGGGAATTCCTGACTTCACTTGTTATAGCAGGGCCCAGAAGCACAATATCATACAACACTCTGGAAAAAAATGACAGGATCATTGACAGTATAAGCAGAGCAATGTTATGTCTAGTGGCAAAATGTAGCTGGTTGAAATGTGTTTTATTTCTGTTGGAGACAGGTAAGTTTACACTGCAAGAGAGTGTGTTGCTGGATAAATGTCTACTGAAAACTGAATAAAAACATTAAAGTGTTATGGCCTATCATTAGGCAGAGCTAATCAGAAATGGCAATATTTCTCAGTGTTCATTTGGCCACACGCTTTCTACATGCAGAAAGGCAGTATGTTTAGTTAGACTTCAGTTCCAAGATATGAGCTATTGGCTTGTGGCTCCCGTGGTGGCAGCAGCAGTAGGCTTGTTGTTTTAGCTTTTGGGTTGAACACATTACTGTATCTACAAGCAGCTACAAATCTCTTTTTTTTTTTTACTACAGATAGAATGTGGTATTGGGTTACCTCAACTACCATCTTCCTCAACCCTCACATCTGAAATCACTGCATTTCATTGTAGCCTCAGGCTAGAACATTTTAGCTAAACTTCTTCATGCTTAAACACACACAGCAAACCAGGAAAATGGGAAAGCATGGCAGAGAGGACAGGCAAGGATGCCTCTTTTCTCTATGTCTAAGCACCGTCACATTGTCTTTTAGAATTTACTCAGTGTAGTAGCTGTGAAAATGAAGTGACTGCCAGTGTCATTATTCTGAACAAACTCCTAGTAAAACCTAGATTGCTGTGCAGCATGTGTTTACTCTCCTGAAGGGATCTACCAGCCTAGAGCTGTATCAAGACATTTTCTTAATTATGTGCCAGCTGTAAACATTTCATTAGTTATAACCATAAGGTGTTTAAAATTATTTAGCACCTATTGTACATTTCGTAACTCATCCTATAACTTTAAAGTACCAAGAAATTGGAATTCAGAGCACAGTGTAAGATGACCTTTTGTATGCAAGCTAAATCAATTTTTTACTCTTAGAATTTGGCCCACTGAATATAAAAGAGTCAAAGCTGTCAAAAAGAGAAAGCTATATTTAAAAAAAAAAAAAATGGGGGGTGTGGGGTGTGAATCTCAGTAGTGCCTTGTAAATAGGTAGTCCAAGAAGTGTCTGTGAGGTTATAGCATAGACCTTTCTCCCTTCCAGCAGTTCCCAGCCAGTACTCAGGAAGTGAGAGCACTTGCCGAGTAAAGAACATGATCCAGTCTAACAAGCTCTGATGAACCTCTCTGGAGAGGGAAGGAAGGCACTGGAGGCGTCTGGTAGCAGATTGGTAGCAGGGATAGAGCTGGACCCAGTCGTGCAAAAAACTTAACTTTTCACAAGTCGGGCTTAACGGTGGTAAATTAAGGAACAACTCCTGCAACTCCCTGCTTCATGTTATACTTCATGGTCACCTCAGTGGTTCACGCTACACCAGCAGGAACTGACTTGTGCTGGGGACACTGTGAAATGGCTCAATGGGCATCTGATGCTGCGGTCTGCTGGCACAGCTCACCTCCTGCAGTTAAACCTCTGGCTGCTGGGGGACAGCAGCTTTACCTCCATCATCCTTGAAGCCGTTTGTATCCCAGAGGATGCAAGAAGAGATTGTCTAGCCAAGTGTGTCTGGCACTGGTAAAAAAGGAACTTACCCTGTGCTTATGCCTCCAGCACAAAAGCCAGATCTACAGGGTTGGGTTCTGTCTTTTAAGCTTCCTTTTCTCTTTTTCTTTCTATTAGCATCAACAATAGGTGTCAAGAGCCAAAGGGGATGGTTTTATTTAAAAGTTCCATACAGTTGGAAGACCTGGGTTTTTTATCATTGCATTATACAAGATTCAGGATTAAATTCTGCGTTTGGTAACAAGCAGATGACTTCAGAGGAGTCAGCAGGCATATCAGAGGGCTACATCTGGTTCTTAATCATTAAAATATTATGTAAAGGAACATGAATAGAAACAAAAGCAAGAGGGTCTCCACTTCCATATCAATGTTCCAGATACTTTGCATTCATACAGAGCAGAGTTCATGAACTCTCTCTAACCATGTTAACAATCCTCTGGGTTTCTAAAGGAGCAGCAGGGGTTGGAATGAGAAGTCTCCCCATATACATCAATAACATCAGGCTTGACACACTGATGGGATTTCCAGGGGGTTCTTTGCTAACTGTGCCTGCTAAATCCCCTCCACCACTCAGCAGCAGTAGCTCAGTATGCCTTGCAGGGAGAAAAAAAAAGTCTGAAGTTTGTAGTTCAAAACAAAATGTGCATTTGTGGCATGTGATCTCCTGTGCAAAAACAAGTCAGAGCGCAGACATTTGAAATGCATTTTTCTCAGTGACTGGTGTCAGTTGGGCTGTCTTAAATGGATATTTTTACAGAGGTTAAGCACAGCAATGTCTTGCACCACGCAGTTTGTTATATATATACATTTACATATATCTTATTTCACAAGATATATGTAAGTAAAGTTAAGCATGGCTTCATTTGAAACTTAGAGAAGTACAGTAATCTGTACTATACAAGGAGAAGTGTGTGACTGGTGGTAGCTAGCCTGGTGTTAGTTTTGAGGAAGTAAAAAGAAATCTGAGCGACAGAACTGTGCCAGACCAAGGATCCACATAGCTCAGTCCAATCTTTCTTGGCATCTGGCACCTAATGATTGGAGAACATTATCAGAATGGGGCAAGCATATTTTTATTAAGCAAATCCTTTTAGTACCCAGCAATCCCTAGTATAAGAACACTCTATGCATCTACATCTTTTTTATGGAACTGTTCCAGAGAATATTTTTTTTCTATTTGGTTTTTGAATGCATTTGTACTTTTTGATTTGGAAGATTGCATTGAGGATCAAATTGTCAGCTGCAGTTAGTGGCATGTTGGCATGCCGGTTTCTATCAAGATAAAAATCCTTTCCTTAGAAAACTCAGTATTAATATAACAACTGTGTCAGCTTCATAAACTTTTGAACTGACCCATCTTTCAATGCAAGCACTTTTTCATAATGGAAAAATAAGCATATGCTGAAATGTGGCATTTTGATAGAGTTTTGCACAGTGATTCAACGAATTTTTGGAAAAATAAACTTTCATCTTGGAAATAACGTTGAAGCTTTTGAATTCTGAAAAAAAATAACCAAGTGGTAGATTTTGTAGACCTATATAGTGTAAAACAAACTGATATAAAAGAAAATGTTTTAAAATAGCAGCAGTACTCTAGAAGTTTGATGTGCTTTGAAACTACATATATGGAGTTCCTAATTAAAAGAGTTCCTCTTCAAAAAACAATTCTAGTATTACCAAAATCCAAAAGATAGCAACCAACTAATACAATCTGCTCTAAGCACATGCAATAAAATTTTCTTTGTGACATTTTTGCGAAGCTGAAAGGGAAGCAAAACTTCACTGTGATTAGGCACAAAATAAAAGACAGTGCACTGCAGCTGATGTTCCCCTCTCTTTCTCCCAAACACATGAAGTTCCATACTGGACTACTGAGGTGGTCAGGGATGGACCACTTGCCCAGTGAGAATTGTGCTTATTCAGCCTGGTAAAGACATGGCTTTGAGAGGACATAAGAGCAGCCCCTCAGTACCTGCAGGCAAGTTGTTGAGAAAATGGAAGCAGGATCTTCACAGAGGTGGGTGGCAACAGGACAAGGAGCAATGGTTGTGAGTTGAAATGAGGTTCAGAATGGATATCAGAAAAAAGGTATTTCGCAATGAGAACAGTTGAATAGTTGGAGTTCACTTGCCCAGATGGTTGTCACCATCCTGGGAGGTTTTCAAGACCCAGATGGATAAAGTCCAGAGCCACCCGATCTGCTTTCATAGCTGACTTTGCTGTGAGCAGGAAGGTAGACTTGAGCCTTCCTGTGGTCCCATTCAGCCTCATTTCTGCCATGATTCTATGATTCTGTGTGCATCTGTGATACCAGTGGGATTTTACACAAAGAAGATGCTTCATCAGCACACTCTGTTAAGCACTGGCTGTGTCCTACACATACATGGCAGCATCACAGAGAGCAATGGGTTGAGATGTGAGGGAAAATTCCCTTGTTGTGTCTTCTACACCTTCAGTAGATGTCCCCAAGGAGGTGGGACCACTGGTTGCACCCACATGTCCAATGTCTTCTGGCCCTTTTGGGGTTGAACAGTTGCATCAGGCCTGCGTGTGCAGGGAGGAGGTGACTTGCCCACCAGGACCTTCTCCATCCTCCATCTTTCCCCTGAAGGAGCTGGCTTGCATGCATCTGAGCCAAGCTGGAGAAAGCTATGACATGGTTAGAGTGGGCAAATGGAGGCACCTGGAACTCAGCTATGGTCAGGAGTGCAGTGGTGTGATGTTGCAGACATAGATTGGCCTGTGAGGGGGACAGGCCTACAAGGGGGAACATGGAGCACTCCAGCAAGTAAGCAACTCTGACCTTTCCTTGCGGGCTTTTCACAGGGTCTGAAACTTCAAATCTTGAGCCTGCAAGAATCACCTTATTTGCTCAATTCATGCAGTCATAGGGACAGCTAAGGACATTGGGGTGATCCTGGATAATCCTAAAACCACACCTGCTTCAAAGTCTTTGCATGTAAGATCATGGCTTAAGCAGTAGTCTCTTCTGTCACCTTCATTTTAATCAAGTGTATTTCTCCAAGCATGCCAGCGACAGGGTAGAAAAGCACCTCTGCTGTCTCATCCTTGGTTTGCTGTGCAACTTTCTCAGCTATTTGCCAGAACCTGATGAAATGCTAGGATCTCCACATTTCTTTGCCTTAGATGTTTATTTAAATAAATAGAAACAAGCCTTAACTAAAAAGTGAAGTAAGTCCTTAGGCTCTGGGAGACTACAGTGGATTGATTGTACACATGGGAAATGTTGTCATAACAAAACAGGTGTTATATGGTAATTGTGCTAAGTATCCTAGCAAACAAGGTTCATCTGGCACAATTCACATATAACCTTCAGAGAACTTACAAAACTTATTTATAAATGAAAGAGAAAAAGTATTTCAGCTAAGGCAGTGTGGAAAAATGGAAGCCAGCCATATGTATCCTTCTTGTGATGGCAAGAGGGACTGTTTGAGCAGAGGGTGATCCTCATGGACACTTCTGTAGAGAGGAATGGCCACCATTCCCTACTAAGCCCCCTGTCCGCAAAGCCTGGCTGGAAACTGGTTCTCTTAATCTTAAGCAATAGGGGAGAAGAGAAAGAATGGGGCAGAGGGGTTATAATGCTAGCTTTATTCTTGTGAGTTTGGTCAGATTTTGTTTTGTACAAACTTGGGGCATCTTAGTAGTGGGGTACATAAAAAAGGTGATTGAGGGAAATGTTATGGAGGAAGCAACTTTGCAAGTAGATAGGGAATAAAATATTTTCAAGCAAAATATGTAAAAGGCAAAAGGAGGAATGAAGACATTAGCCTGCTCAAGGGCAAAGGTCAGCAGTATAGATAGATGTATTCATATTTGTATGTTTTCTTACAGTTAAAACCTGAAAGGTACTCAGAAGCATATCATCATAAATCCTGACTGGATCAGACAATTGTTTTACCTTGTTCCATCACCCTTCCACTGGAGAGAGTGCTGACAGCTTTTGAAACAGGTGGCACTTGCTCTATTATGTGCTACTAAAGAGTGAAATGGTGCAGGCTGTCATCCTATTCCCAAGTATCGTGCCTTAAATGTAAAAGGGCTTTCGGTGTCTGACTCAAACTGGCAGCATGATCTTCCATCTTATATCATAAACCTGACTACAAAAAAAAAATGTTTATGAGTAAGTTTAAACAGGTGGGGGTTTATAGATGATTTGTAGGTCTGTATGTCCAAGGTAAAATTCTAGCTCTACTCAAATCAATGATAAAATAATACCAATTGTAATAAAGCCAAGTTTTACTGAACTTTTATGAAGTCAGGCATTTTCAATGTCAGATATAATGCATTCAGGAAACCATGCTTTTGCTCAACTGAAAGTGGGAACCCCATTCACAAAAGATTTGGCTGTTCTTCCAGCTTAACTGGTTTCTGGACATGCTTTGCTGCCTCCTACACATCACACAACAGTGCTAAAACTGGCAGAGAGCGGGATCTTTCTTTTCCCGCTGAAGACTTTGCATGCCAGTCCTCCTGGTGAGCCCAGGGTAACAGCTGGGACCTCAGAAAACGTATAGCTGATGGTAGATTCAATCAGCAGCGCTCAGGTTGTTGGACACTCAGAAGCAGGTTGCTGGAGCATGGCAAGATGAGCGTTGGATCTGTTCCTAGGTATGGGTTTGGATTTGCTCTCCCAGGGTAATGAACCCTTACCCTGTCATGCAAGAAATGCTGACATCACCAACAGGGTCTGTGGGTGAATTAGAGTCGTTAAACCCAGACGTATCTCTTTAGGGTCAAGGAGGCAAGGAATTGCAATTCACACTTATGGGTGAGTGAACACATAAATTATAGCTATTTAACTAATTCCTTACCATACAAAGATTAATTGAACAAGGCTTTCCCGGAACCCAGGGATATTTTGAACGTGTTTGTGTATGGGAACACTTTCGCAGTCCTCACTCACAATGCTACCACAAGGTCATTTCTCATTACCTAAACTTTATTAATTATTTCAAACTGTTCAATAGACCCAGAATATCCAATGCCTCTCTCTATAGCCAGTATAGAGCAATTGCCTGCTGTTTCCTCAGGGATGCAGCAGGCTCTCAACAGTACAGGCAATAGCCTTGAGGACTGGCATAGGAACAGTTAAGGAGCGCATGAATGAACTCTGGTCCAACCTGTAGTAAATGCAACTGGGTGTTCCCCATCCACTCCAGCCCTGGGGACAAACTTTGAGACACTAAGCCAGCTTTCTATGGCTGTATTTCCCTCAAACCTTTGTATTTTTCCAAACATGGTGGATTTCCATACAAATAGGACCTGCCCCACATGGCAGGAGTCAGGAACTTGTATTTATTTTCACAGGAACAGAGCATGAGGAGTTAGTTACTCCAAAAGGTGTTGTGCAGTAACAGGCATGAACCAGCACTACTTAGTCCAGGGAAGATAGTATAAAATCATAATTTCTGCACTCAAAAGAAGAAAATCAACTACAGGAATCAAAGACTTTGTGAACAAAGGATGCCTGCCAGAACCAGAAATAGTTCTGTTGCCTGATGCTTTCTTCCCTCAGGCTCACAAACCCCCGAGGTGTCTCAGGGAGTGGGTGGAGCTGCCATGTTTTAATAAAGTACTTTGGGCTTTTATTAACATGAAGGGTTGCAAATGCCTGCAGTTCTGGTCATGTGAGTATCAGCATTCAGCTGTCCTGGATTTTAATGAGGTGCTGAAGAACATTAGCTAGGGTTTAGCGAGGTTAGAATTATGTCCACATTCAGATTTTAGTGTTTGGCTTCCTGGAAAGAAAAAAATAAGTAAAAGAAAAAAATCCTATGCATCAAAGGAGATCAGAAGGACACTTGGAAATGAAAGGAGGGGCTTGCAAATGTGAAGCTCATGGAATGCATGGGAAGGTTAGCCAGGAGAGACAAGGGACAGGGTGTTAGACTTTCATGCCCAGAGACTTCATTGCAGGTCTCAGGCTCACAGAAAGCACTGACTGTCCTACTTCATCCCCCTTCAGGCAGAGATGAAAGCTGAAGTGAGTTTTTAAAACCTTTTTCCTTTCAAGAGCAAATCAGGTCAATCATGCTTCTTAGAAAGAACAAATGCTTCCTCTCTGGGGGCTTCTTTATCAGGGCATTTGCTCTTGGTCCTAGTCCAGCTCTAATTGGAGCTCAGTCCCTGCAAAACGGCTGCCTGGGTGTTGATGTCTCCCTCAGAGAAGCACAGTGTCGACCCAGGAGTGGAGCACTGCTACAGAGGTACCGCTTCCAGCCCAAAGACAGCAGCTGCCTCCCAGGAAGAAAACTAAATTTCTCTGTGTGCCACTGTTGAGATTTCTGGCCATAAGTACCGGGCAGTTTTCTGAGCATGGACTGGTAGGTTGTCCCACAGCCTGAGCTTATTATTTAGTTCTCCTTCAGCACCCTTAGAAGCTGAAAGAGAGCAATTCCGTATGTGAATCCATGTGAATCCTACTTTGAACATTGGCTTCTTCTATGGCTATGGTCAATTTACATGGCTTTTCCCACCCAGTTTTCTTCCTTCCAGACACTCCACCTCTGTTGTTGGATCTGGTGTAGTGCTCCTTTCCTGTTCCCAGAGGAAGACTTGGTGTTCCAAAGGAAGCACACTGTGAAACCAATCAGCAGACAAGCACTCATGCTCTGTGTACAGTCCTTTCTCTGGTCAGCTATCTGTTTGCAGTGTTTTGGGGTAGAGAGAGGTCCTAACCTTAGATCTGCCACTGCTCGCTGAAAAATCAACTCTCTGGGCTTATCTTTCCCCTTCTCAAGACAGCAGTCAGAACAACTCAATCACAGTGTATGACAGACCAGCAGATGTGTCAGGAACTCCTTGCTCTATGGCAGGACCATTAGAAGCGTCTGATCAGACTTTCAAGATCAGCCAGAGGTAATTGTTGAATGCCCCTGAGAAACTGCCTTTCTCAGGAATTGGGGTGTCACAGCTGGGGAGAAGGACTCGGCATGCTGGGCCAGGGCCGTTGAGCAGTTCCTCTCCTGTAAGTGCAAAGACCAGCTTGCCTCTGAAGATATTTGAATAACATTTTTCCCCTGTGCCAGATTGCGAGCTGTAAGTCATTGCTGTCAAGGCTAGCAATCAGCCTGATTGTTGCAGGCTTGACAAACACTTATTTTTAGAACTGCTAGATATTACACATTGCACTAGATCTCTCTTTCATGTTAAAGACTTTAATCTTCTGCTGGAGTTTCTTATTGGACATCTGCCCAGAATATAAAGACTGATCTTTCTTTACCCCCCCCACTACTTCTTTGATAAAGTGTCAGAGCCTTACTGAAAGGTGTAGATGGCAGTCAAAGAATCTGAGTTGAAGTCATGCCTCTCCCAGCTCTCATCCAAATTATGTGTAGGGGTTATTGGCAGTATGTTGAAATAACTTTACCTTGGGATAATAGCCTTTTGCTTATCTCCCATCTATCTGTCACACTGTCTAACTTCTGTATTAACAGAGTCTACCTTTGGGCAGCTCACACAGTACAGTAGCTGTCATTCTGTCCTCACTCCTGGGTATTTAATGTAAACTGAACTAAAGTATGTTAAAGGTGTACCAGGAAAAACAGTAATTTTTCCATCTCTCTCCCCAGCAAAGTGAGAGGTAGCCAAAAGAGCGGCCCTGCAGCACTCCAGATGTGAAGTAGCACAGTACATATCATTACAGAAGAAACATTTTCTGCCTCAGGGGTCTATTAGTAATTTTGACAGCAGAGGCACTCTAATCCCACATGGAAGAGAACAAGGCTAAACTAAGCTAGGATGTAGCAAGTTCCCAAAATTAAGCCCCAGCTGAGATACTCTGGCCCTGTCATCAGACCGTAGATTGCTGCAGAATATATTCCAGAGCGTAGACTTCGGTATTGCTGAATTGTGATGGCTGGAATAAAGTAAGAATTGCAAAGATGGGGAATTTCACTTAAAAGGCTCAATTCTTTCATCCCTTATGTAAGGCTAGGTGACAAATGGCCTTTAAGGACAACGTATTCTGAGAAGCTGAGGCATGTAAGCACCTCCTTGACCAGCACACTTCCCCCTCACTGCAGGAGATGCTGCCCAAACACAACAGCAAGGGGAGACAGAAAGGAGCTGACACACCAACCTTACTGGAACAGCAAGATCAGCCATTTCTGAGAAGCAGAGATCCCAGCACCTCAGTGTACTCCTCCTCAAGTTCACTACTCCTTCACACTGTGCCACAAGCTTGATCTTTGTCTTTTCTGAAGGGTATCTAAAAAGAAGTGGTTCACATAATAATAAGCCAAAATTATTATCATTAATTCCCATAAATTGCTTTTTCTCCATACTCGCCCCAGTCATTTCTGCTCTGAGTTTTTTCTAAACTTTATTCATTTGCTGTCCTATCTTTTTCCTCATGCAACTCCATGTACCATGGGCATGGGGTGTAGTCTTTTGATCCCTCTGTATTGATTTGAATTTTAAATGGGAGATATCTGAAAGAAGTCCATAGCATTTGAGTGAAAATACAAACTTGCCATATTCAAGGAGTCTAAAAATGAAGGCAAAAACTATAAAAACATGGCATAGCTTTTCCACATGGTAGAATATGTCCAGTTCTTTGAAAAGGAAACGTGTGGAAATCTCCATGAGGAGGAATCATTATACTTTTACAAGTTATATGATTTTAAGAGCCTCAAAGCTAAAACCTCCTAAGCCTTTATGCATTTAATCTAAAGTCACCACAACCGTATCTGTCCCTCCTGGAATGCTGTGGAACTGATCCACCTGGTGACATGAGCTGCTAAGAACATGCTTGGTGGCCAAGCTCCGCGCAGAACAAATATCAATGTGGTGCCTCATGAGCAAGTGTGAGAAAAGGCAGGAGAGCCACAAACAACAGGGAACTGGCCTGAGGCAGTTCAGCTTGTTAGCAGAGAGAGTGGATCGGCCCCAAAACAGATGTAACCAACACCCTTCATCTGTAATCACTGTACAGTTCTCATGTCAGAAGAGTCTGGGCAATAGGAGGATCTCAACTGCTGTCAACGTCCAGTCCATGAGAAAACAGAAGACGTGGCAAACCTCCAAGCATAGTTTGGCTTGGTGGTCCAGGAAGTTAGCGTTATACTGGAGAGACACTTGCTTTCCAGCTACTGATCTCAGTTCCACTTTTCTCTTTTCTTTTTTTTTTCCTTTTTGACGTATGGGGATTAGTGTAGATAGCCAATACACTTAATCTCTGGAGAGCAGGAAACATTTTCTGCCACTCAACAGGAGGCTTTACAGATGCTAGAGGTCAAATTCACAATGATATCTGAAAACCTAAATCCTATAGTGGGTACTTGACTTCTCTCTGGCCTTGGTGGGAATTTAGCCACTGGAGAGTTAGACTTTAAATACCTTTGGGAAACAGCCTAGACAGCTGACATTTAAACAGTTTATTGAGGAGTTACTTCCTGAGCTGTTCCTAAGTTTCAAGGACCCCAACTTCAGGTACAAAGCTGGAGGCGGGGAGGGGGGGGAAACAGATTATAACAGTATTTACATAGTGAGTCAATAATCCTGCAAGTAGCAGGACAGCTACCTGATGCAGAATAAGTACTGTCAAGCTTGTACTTTTATGCTGAACTTTGGCCTTTCCCTCTTAACTGCAGAGCTGGGAAGCTGTTTAGTGAGTGATATACCTGCAACCACAGACGCTGAGAGTCTAATACCACATTCATCCTGTTTAGCTGGAATGGTATTGGAGAAACTGCATTTTATATCAGACCTGTCAATACTTCCACAACACTGGCATTTTTCCACATTTATTAGTACAGTGCCTCTCTCATATGCCACAGACATAACTTAAAATGCTTGCTGTCATCTCACCTGCAGGAAAAAAATGAGCACTGGATTTCACTTTGAAATGAGGACGTCCAATATGTGTCAAAACACGTTGCCTCTTCTATTAATTCCTTCTCATAAGCATTTCAACGACCATGATTTAAATTAAAATTCAGGAGTGAAACGACTTAGAATAACCTATCTCCAGTACCTGCAAGGACACTGTCCCTTTAAGGCCTTGCATTCGGCCCCAATTAACATTCCAGTTTTATTGCATGTACCTGGCCTGAAGAGAGTCGGTAGCCGCTGGGTGTAAGCATAAATTGTTGGCCTTCAGCAAAGTGAACAGCTGAAACACACACGGTACCTGACCATGCTTGTTAGGCTATTTGCTCCTTTAATCACCCACTGCACTGGTGAATACCTGCCATTCAATTATCTTCAAAACCTTCATCATGTCACTAGACAATAAAACGTGACAAGACAGGTATTACTGTGTTATTGCCATTTGATATCGAGAAGAGCCTCATTATTCCCTTCAGTGATTAACTACAATTACTGCTTTAACCCAAGTATTTAAGGCCATAGCCAAGTGTTTCGAATATTTATCATAGGATATCTTATGAGCTGGAGAAGTGTTCGTCGGAGAAGAACCTGTGGTTCCCAGCTGACTGTCCCCAGAGAAGTAACAACATCAGTAGGGGGGCTCCCAAAAGTGCTCTGACCCCCAGTTTGCTCCTAAGACAAGCACTTGCTTGCCTAGGGGTAGGCAGCCTGCATCTTGCCTGCGCTGATTGCAAGTGATACCAGACATTTAAGGAAGGATCCATGTGCAAGACCGATCTTGAGTCTTCTTCCTTGCTCTAAATCACTCCAGGCAGAGCTGATGGGATAGCTGGAGGCCAGAAATTCATCTGACACACTCAAAACATCTCCTGCAGGAAGTGCTACAGAAGCCACCAAAGGATTGCACCTGTGTATGCAGGCTATGTTGGCCCCAAGGAAGAAATGTTACCCCTCTCTGGTAACACAGGCACACCTGGCCCCAAAGTTACTGCAGCTTCTCTATTTCAGTTGAGAATTTGTAATTAGGTTTAAGAATAGGCCATCTTGTTTTTAAGCCAATGCAGAAATATCCTAACAAAGCCCTTTCGACCAATTTAGGACCAGGACAGGTTTTTGTTCCTAACATCTGAAAACATCAAGTTGCAAGAGTCAGAGCAAATAAAAGATGACACAATCCCATGTTCCTCGAGTTTTGGTAAATAAGGTAACTCCTTGAGCTATTTGCTTCATTTGGGCCACACCACGTATGGTGAGCAGTGGGCAGAGGTGGGGGAGGCAGGGCTAGCATTTGCATAGTAAGAATGCTGATTGTCAAGCAGGCAGCAAGACAGACCCAGGGTTTAACATTTCTCAGTAAATCAAAATTACATCTAGGATCAAACTAAGGCTGCCTCTGTCCCTTTCACCCTGCCCAACCTAAATCAAACTTGGTGAAGGGGAGAATTTATCCTGATCTTTGAGTTCAAAGGCAAGGCACACATTTCACAATGGTGCTGCAGGAGGCGGAAACAATACCTGCATAAAGTCATAAACAAGAACAGCCAGCCTTTCACTAGGGAAAGGCAGTTTTACAGGCTCATTGCCAGCTGAAACTTCTCTCCCACTGTGGCTCAGAGTGAACCCAGTATTCGCTCTGCCTTCCACATCACATTCAATGTGACAAACTAATAACCACAGCTGGCACTGCCGATGGCAAAGTCAGCAGCTACCTCAAGCAGATGACTGGTAGGAATGGCAAAATAGCTTTTGCGTTACTTACCAGCAGAGCCCTTGGAAAGTCAAGCAAGGGGATGTGGCAGATGTCCCACCCCAGTGGCTCAGGAGTAGCAAGCCTGGCTCTCCAGGACTCGCCTCTATTCCAGCCCTTCCTTCGTCCTTCCCCATCCAGCAGCTGGACGAGTCCAGTCCCCCAATTTGGGGCTGCGAAATGCAGACTTGCCAACACTGCGGAGAAGCTTTGAGCTGGCCCTGCAGACAACTCATCTCATTGCAAGAGAATGGGTTGGCAATTTTGTTTCTTGTGGTACAACGGAACTTGTTTAAATAAAATCCTGATTAAGACAGGAAGCCATGGACTTGATTCACAGCAGGGAGAACAGAAAACTGCTTGCTACATGCCGTTAAATTACCAATTTCTACTATTTTCTTTTTAAAGCAGAGTGCTGTTTCTTTGAACTGGGAACAACACGGCATGCACATCATTTCAGATAATGCGTGTATGCAAGGTCACTTTGTTCATTTGATGTTATCGAGCCCAAAGTAAGAAACATGGGGGTTTTGTCCTCTCCAGTTGAGGAGCATGATTTGATATGTGGAACTCAATGATGGTATGGCAGCAAAAGATCTGTCCCAATGTGCAAATGGTAAAGCAAGGGTGCCCACCCTGCCGTATCAGCGGGAATCATACCGTTTTCACCAGTCATTTTCCTATGCCAGGGGTACATCAATAAGGCACAACAAACTTTACAGCTCTCCCCTCTACTCTTTGCATTTAAGTCATAACTGCTACAGGGCATAGTTAATATTTACAGATCATTGCTTTCTGTCTCAGTTACAGAGGACCCATTACACGTACCAGGCACAGCTGGCATAAGTTCAATTAGACACATGTTAAGATAGCCTGTAACAATGCACCAAAAATATAATTCCATTCTAACTGTGAATAATATGGCTCATTTTGGCCATAATTTCTTCTAATCTTATTCAGCTAATCACTTATCAACTTTTCCATTGCCTGGCCATGACTGTTCTCATGTTAGTGCACTCAGCTTACTTCTAGCTGATCATTTCAGATCATTTCCATTTCCTATTGGGATAAGTATGTGAGCAATCCTGAAGCAAATACTCAAGTGTACTTCATATGGATAGTTGTATCTAGTAACAGAAAGGCAGGAGCTTCCATGGAAAATGGCTATAAATAGAGTCTGATCATGGTAAAGAAAATATAGTTAGTGGAATTTGTGTTTGTTAGTCCTTTCAGCTCTTTTCCTAGATCTTGAAATAAATGTTTTATCTCCCATCACCTAGACTAGCTACAGGTTTGGGGCATTATACCAGCTTACACCACCAGAGAATCCAGTTCTTTTTGCCCTGTCTGTATTGAATGATGGCAGAAAGTCACACAAGACATGTCCAATACTTAACTGCTTTGTTTTCAACTACAAATCAGAAGATTGTGTCATATATATTAACCACCATAACCATTGTATTTGTTTTCAGTACCCAGACAGGGAATTAATGGCATTGATTTTTAGGTATCTACATTTTAGATGAGGGCGCACTGCACAACATGGATGAGTTTGCATCATTGTGAGAATGAGCACTCAGCCATTTTAGAGTATCCCTTTGAAACTCATTCCTCACCTTCTATAATGACAAAAGCTTGTATACGTAGCTGCATCTTATAATAAAAATTCTCAGTGAAACCAACTTCCTTCAGCAATGCTCTGTTTTAAGGGATCTGGCTATGTTAGTGACACTCCCTCTGCAGTGTTACGAGGGGGCAGTGATAGCCCACCCTCACTTTCCTGCTGCAGTTCCACTTTAGGCTGTGATGGAGAACAGCCAGTGCCAGCAGCTGCTGCCAGGATAAGCTTTCATGTTTCAATCCTGTTAGATCTTTCATCAGTTTTATACCTGGGATTGCTTGAACAGCACTGGAAACATGCAGAAGAAATGTAAATGACAAAGTGCTGTGCTGAAACTGTTCCTGCTTATCAAGGGATTTTTAACTGGATTTTTGGGAGTATCTGTACATCCCTTCTTCTGTGGTCCATGACATTGTTACCTGCCCAACCCCAGCCCTTATTTCCAAGCAATCTTACATAGCTGTTAGTGCAAAATACCATATTTATTCCACAGCATGAGTGCAGAGGTAGCATGCAGCTATGTGTCCTAGGAAACCCTCTCTTCCTCACCCAAATGTCATTTCTCATGTGAGGTAAGCAGACAGATTCAGGGATGAAAGCAAAAAGTTCATCTAGGAAAGAGGAGAGGATAAGGTAAAGAAGACAGGTAAACAAGCCTCCAAGTTCTACTAAACACCTGGATGCAGGTCATCTCTTAATGAGAAAAGTTGTTTTCAGCTGGCTGCACTGGAGCTTCTTCTCTTCACCATAAGTATCAGTATAGTAGTGGCAGTGGATATGAGTGGACTATTTCAACTTCAGTCATTTTGTTTCTGTGGCCAGGTGTATGGCCATGACAAAGCTTGTGTCTGCTGCACCTGGACATTCTCTATGGTCATCTGAATCCTCTGGTCAGCCCTGAGGGTGCTTCGTTTTCAAAGGAGGCCAGAATCAAACTCATTCAACTCTATATAGGTAAGACTTACTGAATTCTTTATTATAGCAGTCCTTCAGTGGGACCCTGAAGCTCCAAGTGACCCTCACCTATGGACTCCACTTACACAATGCTACTGAGACTTGTATTACAATAACAAGCCATTGGAGAGATTATTCATTATACGTAATTAAGATGTTGGTTAACCATGACACCCAGAATGAGCATTAGAGCAAAGACACTTCGCTAAATCTGTAGCAGTATTCTGAGCCTATCAAGACATCAGTTTGATTGACAGATCAGATAATCTCTTTAGTAATCCTCTGAATTCTAAACACAGAAACCCATAACTCATCATCAGATAAGAATATGCCGTGCTTATACTCTACAGTAATAGAGAACAGAGTTTCAGTTGGCTGGGTTTATCTGCTCACTGTTTGCAGGACCATCTCTGATTCAAAATAAAGTTTAACTTTACTAACAGCAGGTATACTCATTAATGTCAATGACATGTTCTTGCAGAGGTTTTGTCTTTTTTTTTTTTTTTACAAGGCATTAATGATGTAATAAAGATTAATTAGTGTAAGTTATAGTGTCTGAAGTGTGCACACTCAAGCTGTTCAATGTGTCAATGGAGATCCATTATGACAACAACAGGCATATTATTCTCAATAGGGATTGGTCTATTTGCCAGTATGAGATGTGTGATTGTTATTAAGACAAAACCAGTGAGAAAAACCCAGATTTGAATGCAGCTGAAATAAGAGCCTTGCTTTACACAGCATGATAAGCCTTGATTTTGTAAACACTATTACTTTGCTTTCATTACATATTCCTGCTGGTACTATTTCATGGCAGCAGCTATTTTACAGGATTTTACTTTTCATCATACAAAATCAGCCCTACAGAACATGCTTAGCACTTCACAGCATAAGAAACAAAATCAACTTGGTGATTTATGAAGGATAAGTACTTGAATTACAAATAGAATCTCTATCAAACCCATATCAATATCTGCCCAGGTCTAGATGGCCCATCAGATGAAAAACATTAAAGCCCACTGAATTTCTGCATCCAATAGCACACAGGGGGGAGTTGTGGCTAAGAGCATATCCATATGCTTGGACATCCCGTAGTCCAGTTAAGCAGGCATCCGTTCACTACTGCACCCAAGAGGGGTGATTACTACTGTAAAGCCCAAAACCATCTGTGTCTGTGGATCCATATTGGCAATTTAGATATACTCCCACCATCTCTTCATTCAGCCATCTCTTTAACTTGTTAGAAGACTTAAACTGATTTTAAGGCTGTTATCAACATATTTTAAAACAAATAGGAAACGCACCAGTAAGCTATTTGTTGTAAACTTACTGTTTAAATGTCACAAACACCAGTAGAAAATAGCATTGGAACATTTTGAATGCATAAACCAATTGGTAAAGTTCAGTGCTTGAACTTGTTTTCAAAAAGGCCGGTAGCTGCATGGGATGGGCAAATCCTCACTACACTGAGACAGGTACTTCTGAAGGCATTTCCAAATCCCCCACAGCAGCCTGGCACTATTGTGGTATTCCAGCCAAGTGGAATAGACAGCTCTTCTCCACTTCCCAGGCTGCCAAGCTAGAGGGTTTTCCTTTGTTTGTATTTCTAAAAGGAATATTTTTCCCATGCCCACTTAGAAATTGTTTCTCAACACTCTGTTTTTCAAACTCAAGATTTTACCCGGGAGTCTTGGGGGCATGGCACTCCTTGAATTTTGTGGGACTACTGCTGTGCTAGGACATTGGCCCTTACAGAAGAACATTCAGATGTCAAAATTAGATATCATTTTCTCTAGGATATTTTTGTTTGTTTACTTGCTTGCACACTCATTAGTTTTTAAGTTTTAGCCTGTAAGAAGGTCCATTGTCTCACTCTTCTGTGACTCGAAGTTGAATCAAAGAATTTTCCTCAGAACTTCAGGAGAAAAAAAAAAGCTCATTTATGAGCTGAGATCAAGCAACAAAGCTTTCAGCCCTCCAGAAACTTGTGAGGAATTTACAAGTATTTGAAATTGAGGGAAAAAAAACAAACATGTGAAGAGTGACTTCCCTTACACCTGGGGAAATGGTGTTCCTGCTTCTCTTCCTGCCTCCAGTTAAATCAAACAATCTTTTTCAGAGCAACATAAGTAGGACTCAAAGCTAGATCTTCCACTCACTTTTTGCTGGCTTTCTGCTGGTGGTCTCATTCAGATTCACCTTAATACAAGAGAAGGAAAGCAAGGAAGGAAGCACGGGAAAAGGAACGATCTCTCCTTCCTCTCCTAAATGTAAGTGAATGACTGCGCTGAGCCTCCAACCCAGAAATGCTTACCTCCTCCACTCAGATGGACAACTCATAGTCCAAGGGGACTTTTCAAGAAACTTGAGGTGTTCACAACACCCCATGCACACGGTCTCAGTCTTAAGTCTTTTTCCTCTTGCAGTCATGCTGGCCCAGAGGTGGACTCAGCTGCCACCCGAGGCACTAACTAAGGCAGCAGGATGACTGTTCGTAGCTTTCCTCTGATCCTAGAAATCCAGAGTAATGCCTGTGCTTAGCTTTATACATCTGGGACAGAATCACCAGTGCATGCAGTGTCAGAGCCTAAGCAAATCAGTAATACCCAGCAGCACAGCAAAAATTGCTTCCCAGTGCTGTCAGAGATTGAAGTATTAGTGGACTACGCCTCAAGAGAGCCATGAAAATCCAAAACATTGTCCGTATATCACTGACTGTGATCTTCTTGTTTGATTAAGATCTCAAGATTAAAGCTGGATAAGGGAGAAATCCCTTTCCACAAAACCTTCACTTTCTCAGAAACCAACATATTATTCTGCCCAGTATGAAATGAAATCACGGTTTTCTGAAATAACATAAAGTGTCAGGGCAACCCACACTATAGGAGCACAGACAGCGACACTGAGAGGGTAGGCAGCTTTTGTAGATGAGGTAAAGGGTCACCTGAATTTGGCCAGTTCTGGGTCTTTAGTCACAACTCCAGCTCATGACCCCTGCACCACACGTCAGGAACGCTGTAGAAGTGCCAGTATCTGCTTTTGCTTTCCGTAAATAAAAAAACAATAGCAATTGTTTTACTGTGGTGTCGATCAGCATCCCATCCGTGGAAGGTGTTGAAAAATGAACATAAAGCTTTTGCTTTGTCAGTTTGAATTCAGAGTTGAAACTAAACTCTTCTAAATTCTCCTGCCTTGCAATCCAGCAATCCAAAATCTGGAATTTGACACACCTAAACTACAGCTTGTGTTACTTTCCATATATTCATCATGCCTAGAGTTCAAAATATGTTCACTTGCTTAATACGAATCCATTAATGTTCTGTATTAACGTGTATTTATTGAAGATCACAGCTGTGCTTTGGCATATTTATAATTAGATGCAGAGTTTATCAGGCAGTTACAGAAGATCTGTATCTGGTTGTGACCCACTTAAGGTTTCCAGCCATATAATTTCCTTTTTTTTTCTTTTGGTAAACTAATCACTGGTGCTATTTGGAACTATATATTAAAAAAGCCTCAATTATGTGCATTTCACTACGAATGAACTTTTTTTCTAATAATGGCATTGCATCTGAAGTAATTAAATAGCCGTAGAGCTTATATTCACAACAGAAATTGAATTTTTAGTTAACAATTTCAAAGTCGTATTGATGAAGATTCCAACTGATTACGATTCCTATTGATTGAAAGTGATTTTAATCAGTTGAGTTGTTTTTTTAGAGGATTGACCACAAAATAAATAGTCTTTTCCCATATGAGAATATTTGCATTACTAGAACCTATACAGGGATGAAGCTTAAAATTCAGTGTTGGTTTACTTTGCCAAGCTGTCTCCCCTGAAGAGAGAAAAACAACTCTTGTTTGAAGACACTCAGTGCCATAATTTTAAATGCATGGGCATATCCATCTCCTGTGGATAAGACATCAGAAAATTGTAAATTTCCATTTCTGAGACTGCCATACAGCTCTGCCAGTTCAAACATCTACTTGCTCGAGTTCTTAGGCATGGAGCAAGCATGGAAATCAACTGGAAAAATGAAAGTTAATGGTTTATCAAGTGTAAAACCCAAATGCTTAATTTCAATACTAATACAACGTTAGCTCTCTACAAGATCATTAATTTGCTTGTATTATCCACCTGCAATATTTTCTAGTGTTCTTTTTTCTACCTTATACTTATGGCAAAATTAACCAGTGGTGTGGAATAACTTAACATGAGCCATTCCAATTATTTCAGCCTTCCTGGGGCTGCAGTCTAGGATTTCTCAAACTTTGTACCAGTGACAGCTTCAGCCAGATAAGATGTTCCCATACCTGATTCCACCCCATAGTGATTATTTGTGATCTAAAGGAGAATTACAGTGGGGAGAACATGAGGGAGTGTCTCTGAAGGCCTCATCATGGCACTGCACAAACCAAACAGCTGCCTGGGTGGTGACTGTGAGAGAACCTAGTAACAGGTTCTATTTCAGAGGCATGAATTTCATGGCAGGAATGGAAGTCCTGCCACCAGTCTGCCTACTCAGGAATACATGATGATGAGCTTCACTGAAAACATTGAAGAACCAGCACAGAAGTCTCCATACAAACAAAAATTCAGTTGCACGTCAGTCAAATCTGGCCTGTAGAGTATATATATATATATATATAT
>VZTM01031192.1:5892-20549 GCA_013400555.1 Jacana jacana
CCCCAGTACTGAGCCCTGAGGAACACCACTTGTGACCGGCTGCCAGCTGGATTTAATTCCATTAAGCACCACCCTTTGAGACCGTCCTTCCAGCCAGTGGTCGATCCTGCAGACCGTACACTCATCCTGGCCATGAGCAGCCACCTTTTCCATGAGAATTCTGTGGGGGACAGTGCAAACGCTTTTCTAAGATCCAAATATATTGTATCCACTGTCTTCCCCTCATCCAACAATTGGATCATCTCATCCAACATCATATAGATTTTTTTGCTATATCTTTGGTAAGAGACCATTCACTCTAAACTGTTATTGATCTACAGGGAAATTCCCCACTGTTTCTGTATGTGAGCACCAATATTCTACTTTCTTTTTGTTCAGTCTAGAGTATGGACATTATTGTTACTGAGATTTGAAGACAAAAATCTCAATAGCACCACTCACAGCAAACCAGCACAAGAGTCTGCCATTAAATGAATATAAAATTTGTTTTATTACCGAACATAACTGATGGTAGCAATCTAGGATAACACCACATTTGGAACTGCATAGGAATATGGTGTGGATCAATATTTCTGCATTGCAACAGATCATCATTCACTTTTGCCATCTGAGATCTGCTCTGCAAATATGAGAGGTGGATAACATTATGTTCAGTGGTGCATAAATATTAACTCAGCATTAAACTTCTTCAGTGTTTTGTGTTAGTGTTTTTTATTGCTGTTATTTACAGTTTCATGTGTTCGGTCAGGGAACAAAACCACTCAGAAGAGTGAATGAAATCAGATAAGTTGGCCAGTAATAATAGCAACAAGAACAAAAAAGCTGTTATTTTAAATTTCTACTCAGGACATTGTAACCTGTAGTTGGTATGTTACTTTTGGCATTTAAGAGTTATCACAAAATCTTTTATGACTCAGTCAAGGTTCTCCTCCCAACAGTAATAGCTTTACCATAAAAATTTGTTCTTTCACCTTCATTTAACACAGGCACAGAGTGTGTCCACCCTCGTGGCTGAATTCGGCTGTTGTATAGTCTGAGGAGGAGTTAAAAATTATATTTTTCTCCTGATTTTTGAGTAGAATGCTGCTACCCTTCAAGCAGTTGACCATTTCTAAACTGTCCATTTGAATAGCCTGGTAACCTTGTGTATTGTAACTATGTGCTAAGAGGTATGTTATGTGGTATTATAGCAGTACTGACATGACCTTTACCTAAATCAGTCAAGAAAATGCATTACTCTATTTGCAAGGGGCTTTTTTTGTAATTTTGAGATATTATTTCTGCCTCAACTAAAATAAACTTTTTGTATGGATTTCCCTAGACAAAAAGTCCTTTGAAATGTTCAAGTTAGCAACAAACTAGCATTCATGGGGGAAAAAAAAAAAAAAAAAAAAAAAAAAAAAAAAAAAAAAAAAAAAAAAGGACACAAGCCGGTCAGCCTGCACAAGCCTGTACAGCCTGTAGAGTTGTTATGAAGTGATGTTTTGTTATAACAGTCAAGCTATTTTTTATTCCTTTCATCAAGAAGTTTGAGATATTTTTTCAATCCAAAATAAAAACTTCTGGCTTTTACTTTAGTTACATAAAATCTTTATAAATAATTACGGTCATAGTTCTCATAGTTCTAGCAACCTTTATACATATACTAAGGGTTTGTTTTTCTTTCAACCAACTGGAAAGTATGTGTTTATGCCATACTGATTATACATGTGCATGGGTTTACATGTATTTGTCTTGTTTAGAGATTGTCGCTCGTTATGTTAACATAGAAATATGTAAAATAGTTTTTACAGGAGACTTTTGAGTTCTTTGTTACTTCTTTCTATTCCAGTCTGTAAGACTAAGTTTTATCTATAATTGTGTGTGTATTCAGGTTAACAGTTGTCTCTTTGACATTAGAAAATCATGTCAGTATTGAATTTCCCATAGCAAGGTTATTTCTTGTCAGTATTTTTCCCTGTTACTTTCAGTCAGTATTTTTCCATGTCTAATTTTAGAGGGCAATTGGATAGAAATTAAAAGATTGCTATCACCATAAAAAATGTGTTACCTTTTTTTTCCAGCTCAGGGAAAAAAATCCCGATTATTTTAAACTTATTTGATATGTATTTGATCCTTGAATTCTTCCAAAATTACACATAATGATTCAAGAGAGTTATATTCTGCTTAAGTATTTCTTAGAGACCTCGTATGTCAGTCATACTGGTCAACAGTCAACATGGCCCTCTGCTGCTTTCTCCATCATGCTGATCCCTGGCAAATACCAAAGGATTTCAAACTTAGTATCCTCACTTTAATCAGCCCCAACCTTCAAATAATGGCAAATAAACAGAACTTCAGGTGGGTTTGGTCCTTGTGTAATTAAGATTTTTATTAAAACGTGTATACCAGTTTGTTACTGTATATGATAATTTCAAATAAGTTATGATTATTTATAATGTTTTCAAGTTCTACAGATGGGTTTGCACCCATCTTCCATCAGGTGTGTAATATTTATACTGTTGCCCACATTCTACCCTGATTTCAGATGACTTTCCCAATCTAACAAGGAATGCTATTTACAGGTTAAATGAGCTGAATCAATGTTGAAGTATCATTATTCAGTATTATTAAACCTGATAATACAGTGTCAATATTATTTTCAGTGTGCAATCGTTACTTTCTAAATACTGATGAATATTATTTCAAAAAAGCAAGGGGAACAGCAGGTAGAAGGCTTCTGAGCAGCTGCATATCCTTACTTGATAAATATTGCTGTTGTTCATAGAAAAGATTCTAAGTTTAAAAGGTATATTAACAATTATAATTTCTTATTTAATATTGTATGACACCATGTATAGTTTCAAGTTAATGAAGTATATGTCGCTGTCTGCTGAAATGATTATATAATTCCACTTTATAGTTTACTGTATTATTATTAAGTAATGCATGGCAAGCAGTGAGAAATTGTAATTCACCTTTACTGAATCTTTGTCTTAGGCTAAATTTTGACTGTAGCTAATTTAGTCTCAGCCTACTTCCTGCATTTGAAGCACTGGTTTTATGACTCAGACCTTTATCTTATTATCATATATTCCCCAGTATAGCTCAAAAGGATCCAAATTCCTTATTAGTAGTATTTTTTCTCCAGAATTAAATGGTAATGACCACATCTTTTATTTATTTATTTATTTGGGCAACAAGAAAAATTTTCTAAAATGGAAATGATAAGGTCTCTTTCTAGATCTTAATATAATCAGATTCACTTTGGCTTTTCTTAATGATAGTCCTGAGTAAATAAGAGGAAAGACCAGTAAAATAAAGCATGTCATGACTGTTGCTGATCAAGACAGAAAAAAGCACCCAAACCTACAAAATTATGGAAAACATTTGGAAAATAATAATATATTGGGTAGAAAATGGGTGAACGTACCCATTATCACCAATGAAGCTGATCTAGTTCTTTGCATCTTCCTTAATAATAACCTCATTGAGCCAAATGATTGATACATAGCAAAAATCACAAAGTTGATCAAAGCAGTAAATCTGTACTGCAAGGTTTATTTAGTAAAAATTACGGTTTGTAGATGACTTAGGCAGAATCATATTTAAAAATGACAATATGAAGCATAAAAATTAATTAAAATGCTCTAAAGTAACAAGCAATTTAATCTTTATCAGAATCAATCATTGCCACTATCAAACCAGCAAGAAATTGGAAGAAACCCCCCCAAAGTTTTCTGATAATTGCATCAAAAGGGAAATGAAGGAAACAAATTGTTGGAAAATTTCTATAGCTAAAGATGAACATGACTTTTATTGCTTTTATTTTGCATTTCATAGTGATATTTAACACAGAAAATATATGTAAAGTGAGAAAAGGCAAAAATGGAAACATTACTGCAAGACCGGATCCAAAACTAAAAAGACTATAAACACAAGTTTACATCAGGAATAGAGTTCAGTACTCACTCTTGAGATCCAAGATTCCACACAGAATCACAGAATATGGCAGAATAAAAATATTTTTAAATATAAACATACTAGCAGGGACATTTTTCACAGTATTATTTATATATATATTTGTCTGTAAATTATTACCTCTTAGCCATGGTTTGTCATCAAGATAAGACAAAGTGAAGCATTTTCTCTTTGTTTATTCTCATTCTTTGCAAATGATCAAGATGTATAAATATGAAAACTTGTGGAAAATAAATTTATAATTTTAAATTCAATACTCAGTACTCAGGTTTAGGTCTGCAAATTAATATGAAACATTTCACAAAATTGCTGTGTAAAAAGAAGGAACTAGAGGAATATTTTTCTGACCTACCAATTGCAGTTAAACAACACAGCTCAGAGATCAAAAACTCAATATTTCTATTTAAGCAATAGAAACCAGAATATCACTGAATAACTGTGGATTGCAAACTTGAAGAGGTGCATCTGGTCATGAATATTCTTTAAACAGGAAAAGAGACTTTGAATTTGTAGAATTATCTGTGAATTACCCACCTGCTTCTCTCTGCATGTATAGTCTAGCTCAGATACTTTTATGGTCACTGTTTTTGTGATGACTACTAAACTACAGACTAGCAAGTGTCACAGGATGAGTCATAAGCTGTTTAAAGTGATTCAATATCTTTATTGACAAACTAGAATGTGGCAAGTAAGATTTGGGCCTGATTCAGCACTAGAGGAATTAGAAAAATTGTGTAAAACCCATCAAATATTGCAGATAAAATGTACATGGCTTTCAGTTGCAAAAATTCATGGTTTAGTGTTTGATGCAGTTGTGTCCTCTACTTACAAAATCTTTTCCAGAGACGATGAGTTAACAGAAGAAATGGAATAAGTTTGAAATTTATGGCTATTCAGGGGAAGCATAAAACATGCTTTTACCAGTTCCTTAAATTTAAGAGGTCTTTTTTACCCTTCTAGATTAATTTTATTCCTATTGGCATAAATAGTTGCTTTACCATTAACTTACTTATGAACAAAACCAGCAATTTTAAAATGTGCTGTTATTAGAGAAGATCTCCAACATTATCCAATATTTATGCTACTGGAAAAAGGATAAGTTCACAGTTAATAAAATTCATAATTCAGCCACCAATATTTGTATTTAAGACTAGGTCAGAAACTGTTTTTATGATTTACATTTTCAGACACAGTAGACTTACTGTATAAATTAATCTTTAAGTTTTTGTTTTTCATCTTCTACTCCTTTTTCTGATATACCTGAGTAGAACTGGTCCAACTTAACTCTTTGTTACTGCAAGGAGTTTTCATGGATAAGGAGCTGAAGAATGAAAATTCATAAATGTAGCTGAGCTAACTGTTGGTGCCTTGCTAAAAATAAACAAATTGGTAACCTAAATTTCTGTATTGTTACTCAAGTAATAGCTTATTAAACATTTAAAGATGTTTTTGAAAATTTGCTACATTAGAACCACTTTGACACAGGATGGGAGAGAGTATAACTTGCATTAGTGGCATGAGGACTCTGAAATAATATCAAATAGTGTCAGTCCTCTTGAATTAGCAGAGGAAATCAGTCTAGCATAATTTACAGAAAATATTGAATGCAGGTCTGAAAGATGAGTTTCTTGACTAAATTTATGAAAGCAGAATGTAGGTGTTCTACTACAGGCAAAACTGCATGGCAATGTAGTAATGAACATCATCAGGATCATTTCAATAAGAGCTCGAACATCCTGGATCCTGCCTGGATTATGATTCCTAATTTGTCCAAGTTAGAGACAATTCTCATTCCTGAGCAGGCCTATGCATATGGTATAGAAGTAGAGATATCGCAAAGGTCTGTTCTGGAAAGTAGTTTTGCAGAGAATGATCTGGGAGTCCTGGTGAACACAAAGTTAAAAATGAGGCAGTAGTGTGCCCTCATAGTGGAAGATGACTAACAGTATTATGGACTGCTTCAACCTAAAGGTTGAAGGAAGTGGTCTTTCCATGTCCACGAGCAACAATATTGACAGACAGTCATATCATGACTTTCTATTCATACTAAGGCATTATTTTATTGACAATAAAATGCATTTTTTAATATGTCCTTGCAGAAAAAAAAAAAACAAATATTTTGTTCCGATGGAAAACTGGTCATGAATCTCTTTTCTGAAACTAGATTTTGAAACAATTTAAAATACAATTAAAATGAATACATGGCACTTCAGTTTCAATTTCTATGTTGGGATTTCTTATTTGTGAGAAGCACTTAGAAAAAATAAAACAGGTACTACAGCATAACAGTGACCTGAAAGTGGTTTTCTGTTCACAATGAGTTAGTTACAACTCTTATTTTTTGTATTTATGATGCACAAACCAAATTTATTATTGTCTAGTGAAGGAGTTCATTATTATATTTCCCTCTTTATGAAGGAAATTTAATGAACCAACAGCATGCCTTTCCTACAAACAAAGATAATGGTACCTCTCATGGTATAAGGCAAAGAGTTGCCAGCAGGTCAGAGGAGGTGATCCTTCCCATGTACTCGTCATTGGTGATGTCACATCTAGAGTACTGGGTCCAGTTCTAGGCTCTCCAGCTCAGGAGAGAGATAGAGGCAGTCCAGTAAAGTGTCACTAAAATGATTAAGGGACTTGATTGTCTCTCGTACAAGGAAATACTGAGAAAGATGGGACCATTCAACCTAGAGAAGAGAAGGAACTGGGGGAAGCTTATCCATGTCCACGAGCACCTGAAGGGAAGGTACACAGGAGATGGAGCCAGGCTCTTCTCAGCACTGCCCAAGGACAGGAGATGAGGCAATGGGCACAAACTGAAACACAGCAGGAGTTTTCCTTTTGAACATCAGGAAACAGTTTTTCACTGTGAGGATGGCTGAGCATTGGCACAGGTCGCCCAGCAGAATTGTGGAGTGTCCATCTTAGGAGATGTTTAAAAGCCATGTGGACGTGGTTCTGTGCACCTGGCTTGAGGTTGCCCTCCTTGAGGGGGGGAAGTTGGACAGGATAACCTCCAAGTGGCCCTTTGTAACCTGCCTTCTTTAGCGATCCATGTTTATCACCAGTAAACTGCCTGCAAACTGTCTTAAGATTCTGGGCAGATGTTAGTAACTATCAACAATTGCTAAAAGTTATTCAAGTATACTCAAGTTCATGTTTTATTTGTATGGGTTTTAAAAAGCTTGTAACTGCATGCACACACAAAACCAAATCCTACCTTTACATTTAAGATAAGTTACTTAATTTTTACCTTTCAGATAAGAAAAAAAAGAAAAAAAAAAAAAAGCAAGAGTCCAACTCAAACAAGCAAAATGTCAGTTCCTGGCTGTAGCTACTTACTGGGTGTTTAGATTTGTTATGAAAAAGAAAAAAGCAATACCAGGACTTTTGAAGTTTTTTGTTGTTTCTTTCACTAAAACTTGCTGATAGGAAAGCTTCTGCATAGTAGAGATAGAATGTAGTGGCCAACAGTCTATAGACCAAAGTGTTTTCACGGGTTCCAAGTTCATAACCCAACCTGACATACCGCTGACAGCAACCAAAGTCCTAAACTAATGGACTGAGCACTAGACTGGTATGTAGTTGGGCACATTATAGCTGTCACAAAATTTTCAGAAAGATACTGGTTATTTTTTCCAGCATAAGATCAGAAACCCACGTTTAAACCTAAAAGCAAAGTTAAAATGGAATTCTTGTTTTCTGGACAGCTTTAGTTGCTGGAACACTGAAAGCTTTAAACGCTTATCACCTACACTTTGTATTGCACCCAGGAGCTCTAATTTTAATTTCAAAGAAACTTTTCTTGTCAAGAGTACCAAAGGTCGTAAAAACCCCTGGGGAAAATTCTTAGTCCCCATTATTCACTGATTGCCTGTTCTGACTTTAGAAAATTTCTGTTGTTCTGTGATAATGAACTAAACTTTTTTACTACAGGTGTTATGAGGACTATCAGTAGCAAAGTATGTTAGGCAAGAATATTTTTGAATACTGAAACTGTGGCAGGTTACAATTTTTCAAAGGGTGCTGAACACTAACATTTTCACACAAAGTACATCCTTCATTTTTTGGTTCAGAAATATAAACAGGAAACTATTTTGCAGCATGATATAAGGCTTACTAATGTGTTATCAGAGTAGATATGCAGATACTTTAAGATAGCCATAAAGCCTTTTTGTTTTCGTTTTGTATTTAACAAATTTCTCAAATTTTTGTCCATAATAGAACTATGATTTCTCTCATGGAGTAAGAAGCTTCAGAGGTTTTAATAAACAAAGGCAAATAAGCATGAAGAAAAACAAGTGATAAAGCATGATATGTTTCTTGCAGAAATGTGTCTTATTACTTTCTCATTATATAGAATCATAGAATCATTCAGGTTGGAAGAGACCCTTGGGATCATTGAGTCCAACCATCAGCCCTACTCTATGAAGCTCTCCCCTACACCAGATCCATCAACACCACATCTAACCTACTCTCAAACATATTCAGGGATGGTGACTCCACCACCTTCCTAGGCAGCCAGTTCCAGTGACCGACCACTCTTTCTGTGAATAATTTTTTCTTAATATCCAGACTAAACCTACCCTACTGCAGCTTGCAGCCATTCCCTCTCCTTCTATCACTAAATACTCGTGAGACGAGACCAGCACCAACCTCTCTACAATGTCCTTTCAAGCAGCTGTAGAGAGTGATAAGGTCTCCCCTAAGCCTCCTCTTCCTCAAACTAAACAGTCCCAGTTCCCTCAGTTGCTCCTCATAAGTTTCTCTGGGCCCTTCACCTGCTTTGTTGCCCTCCTCTGGTACGGTGATACCCTTTTTATCGTTTGCTAGTTGTGTTTGGAAGGTAAGCATAAAGAATGCTTATCCCTGGAGAAAGGGGGAGGGCAAGTGCATTTCCATAAAGTAGGAGCATGGAATAAGATTAATCTCTTAAGACTGTGGAGGAAAAATACCCTAAATAGATTAATAAGAAAAACATAGTTCTCTAGAATTCTACGTTCTCTTATTACCCAGTAGAAATGTATCCCAAATGCTTTCATGTGAGAATCCAAATCTACCAAGTGTAAGTTATGATCAGAAAAATAGCTGAATTGTAATAATTTAATATAATATGGTTAAATATATTTTTAATAACTGAAAAGGAAAGGTATTAGTAATTTTGGCAAGTGGTTTCTTAAATATTCATGTCTGCTCCTAAGCTGCTTTTAGAGAACAAGAAAAATGAGACTACATTGTACAAGGGGACATATGTCGTCTATATAATTCTTTACATGGTACAGTTCAAACTGAAACAAAATTGGCTTCTCTGAGAGAATTAGAAATGCCTTTACTTTATCATTGGATTAAACAGCATCCAAATTGCAGCCATGTTGCTCCTTTCAGTAAAAATATTTGTTGAGTTCAGTGTGAACATTTTGAAAGTCATGTACTCCTTTGGGAAGGAAAAGGATATTTTGGGTAGAGATGAGGTGACTTACTACGGCAGTGCCTTTCCCATGCACTATACACGCCAACACTGCTGCTATAAGTACTTAAAGATTTTAAATCTACAGTGGTTTTGACTGATTTTATACAACTGCTGAAAATATAAGCAACAGAATTAAATTATTTTAAAAAATAAATCTTTAATTGCTTGTATAAATATATCTTTTAAATTATATTTCACTTTCCTGTCGTCACTTGTTTCCTTGAGGATCTTCTTTTGTTAGGCAATTCTTCTCCTGAAAACTGTTACAGACTATATGTCTCACCATTCCTGTGTTCTGCAAGCACTGGGTAGAAAAAGGGACTGTTTTCACTTGTTACTTCCTTGTCAGGTCATTGTCTTAACAATGACTTTTTTTATTATGAATCCTAGGTACTGGCAGTAGTTGAAATATTTCTCACAAATCTACTACAACTTCAGGAGTTATCGTCTAACAAAGGACCAGATGTATGAAGACAGTTAATGACAGATGCTTTAAACAGGAGTGAAATGTGTACTGTCTTTTCGGTATTACATTCTGCATTGCATTACTATAGCATAAATGATATACATATGCTCATGTTTATACAATGACATTTTGCCTTCTAATTCTCCTGTTAAACAATTGGTGAAAGGAGACAATTATGTGAAATTTGCTCTTATTTCTGAGATTTATTTATAACATTGTGAATTAGAGCTGTTGAGTGCAATACTTTTACCTGTGTGACTGCCCAGGATTATACCAAACAGAAAGTACTTATGAAAAGAAAGTAATTCGATAAGATTGGATAATGAACTGAAATTCAATGTTAATTTTATGGGTTGAGGGCTTTTTCTTTGGTCAAAATAAACCACTTGAGAGAAAGAATGGCTTAGTGGACAAGAGTTTCTGTGCTTGTGTTATCCGTTGTCTCCACATCAAGAATAGGAAAGATGGTGTTGCAATAGGCATGTGGTGTTGCAGCAGTCCTGAAAAAAGATAAAAGGTCAAAATTTGTTTTTAAAACTGTTTTATTAGACACTGGAAAAGGTAATCCTGGGAACAGGCAAATATCAATATAATGTGATCTTTTACTGGATTATACTGGATTATTTACTGGATGCATCCTGGGTTGCATCAAAAAAAAACGTGGCCAGCAGGCTGTGGGAGGTGATTCTACCCCTCTACTCTACACTTATGAGACCCACCTGGTGTACTGTGTCCAGCTCTGGAGTCCTCAACATAGAAAAGACATGGACCTGTTGGAATGGGTCCAGTGGAGGACCATGAAGATGATCAGAGAGACAATCCTCCTTCAGAGGAGAGGGCACCTCTCTTATGAAGCCAGACTGAAGGAACTGGGCTTGTTCAGCTTGAAGAAGAGAACGCTACAGGGAGACCTTATAGCAACCTTCCAATGTGTGAAGGGAGACTACAAGAGAGCTGGAGAGTGACTCTGTGTCAGGAAGAGTAACAGCTTTAAATTGGAAGAGGGGAGACTTAGATTAGATACTAGAAATAAATTCTTTATTGTGAGGGTGGTGAGGCACTGGAACAGGTTACCCAGGGAAGTTGTGGATGCCCCGCCCCTGAAAGGGCTTAAGACCAGGCTGGATGGGGCTTTGAGCCACCTGGTCTGATGGGAGGACGTGTCCCTGTCTATGGCAGGATGGTTGAAACTCGATGACCTTTGAGGTTCCTTCCAGCTTTTACTATTCTATGATTCTATACAACAGAGGAAAATATAAGAAAGAGGAAGGAATGGGACCAAAATTGTTGAAGTGTATGGTACCCAAGACTGACCCAAGAACAATGCATTTACAAATCACTGTGGGGGATTTCCAATAGGTTCAGTCAAAATATATCATTTAACTCCTGTGTTAGGATGATTTTTCATTTGTTTCATCTGCATTTTTAGACATTGTTCCTGTACCTCAAAGTACATGTCTTATGCATTTACCCAATGAAACCTAAAACACACACATGGAACTAACAGGTACAACACAAGAACCATGGTAGCCCTAAACAGTTGCAAAATAATGACAAGAGATCAGACAGAATAACATGAAATGATCCAAAATGTTTTGGGCAACTGACTGCCATCTTTGGTCTTATACTGTATAAACTGTAGAATAAATGATGGGAAATGAAGAAACAGAGTATTCAGTAAACTCCCCTGAACAAATAACCACTAACTAGAATGATTATGGTCAAATAAAAAGCCATTGCCTTGCTGTAATAGTATCTATGGCATGTGATAGCTGTGTAAGGCAGCTGATCTGTAACACTCATATCTAGTTATATGGAGTTAGATTTAATTTAAATTTAAATTTAAATTTAATTTCATTTAATGTAATTTAATTTTAATTCCTTAGATCAAGAAATTCACAACTGTCATACAAATAAAACTGATTTCACAGTTACTATTATATGGGTTTGGGGGGAAAAATTTTAAGGACATTTTTAGTTTTAGGTCAGTCTAACAACATTTTAAAAAACTTTTAAGATTCTTCAAGAATTTTGTTAAAAAAAAAAAAAAGTAATTTCCTGTCCTCACAGGATAAAGATACTTATATGTTATGGTGAAAACAGCCAAGTGAAAAATAGTGCAAAGGTGAATCCCATTTCACATAGTTCAGACAAAAGAGCTTCTAGCCAGAGACCACATTATATTTAGGGGACTATTTACAGAGGTGAAAGGGGGAGGGAGGAAGAGCATTAAAAATGTGTTTTCTGTACTTTAGGTTTAACTTCAAAATGAGCATAATTTATATGACCTTGATAATGATCAAGGATTCCTAAAATACAGTATACATGTAGTGTTCATGGTCTCACAGAAATGAATAATTGCTGATATGAATGAAGAAATATGATTCACAGAAATAAGAAGTCAAGAAGAAGAAAAGCTGTAGTGAGATGAATGCACCAAGAAAACATTTAGACTGCAAGGTAGAAAAGTAGCAAAAGTTATTTAATGAAAAAAAGCTGAGGAACTTTAATACAGTCTTTTACTACATAACTGAGATTGACCAACAGACTCTTATAATGGAATAAGGCTCAGAAGGAGAGGGAAAGGGTGATGCCCATGAAGCTCAGGGAATAATACACAGTGGTTGCAAAGACAAACCTTTCAACACAAAGGAGACCAGAGAGTGGAACCTGTAAACATCTATAAGCAGCTCAGTGAATCAACTGATGGTGTAAATGTTTCTCCGTTAATTCATTAAAATGGTGTGATAGTCTCTCTCAGCCAGATCAGCATGGGGGAAAGTTAATACATGTCTTAGACCAGCCTATAAAAAGTAGGTAACTAGGAAAATAATTTCAACAGCAGCAATGGACTTGAGCTGGCTTCACCCTACAATTGGGTTTAATTCTCTCCCAGCAACTGGAAACATTGTGCATTATGATGGTGAGCATGTTATAGAGTAAGTGGAAGCTAAAGCATATTGTTTTCTTTAAGCATTGATTAGTTTAGCGTTTATCCAATATTGATGTCAGCGGTGTCTTCTGTCCTCAAATTATAATACACAGATTTTGGATAAGAAAATTGATTCAAATGAAAGCTGAAGTTACAGATGAAAAAAGATGAAAAGTAGTTACAGGAGGAGAAACATGAAAAGAAGTTACAGGAGGATAAAAAGTTAAGTGCTTTTTTAAAAATTCTTTCAATACTTTTATTAAACTTATATCCATGGAACCAGCATAACAATGTTTTATTATCATCTGCTTATCTATTTTTATCAAAGCTGCTGTTCTCTTTTCTTCTCTCTCCTTCCCAACCCAGGCTTAAATATCTAAAGCTATGAGTCTGTTATTTGTGTGTAGAGGAAATTATTCAACTTTTCTTGAAATGTTGAAGTATTTCCAGCAATGACAGTCACATAGCTAACAAAGAGCATATCAATATAGATGGGAAGGATTTCTTTCCTGTTACCAAACCTTCAAAAATATTAAAGTTTAGGTTATTTTCAGTTGGAGTTGATTGTCACAGATATTAAATTTAGAATCAGTAAATAATACTAGGATATGGTTTAAAAAAAAAAAAGTGTCTTTTGTATATTCTTCATCGACTATGCCCTAGGGAGACATATGAAATTTAGAGTCTGCCCTGGGATCACTGGAGAAGAATATCTGTAAGTCCTATGTGCCCATCTTCTGCAGACAGATGTGGAGGCTATGGACAGCATGTAGAGCAGAAACTCTTTATCTCCCTCCTCATATTACATCAGACACTTGTGATCAGCCTGGAGGGGAAGGAAGAAGGGGTGTACAGAAAGGGAGTGTGGTTCCTTTAACAGTAACAACAATTCCTCAATTCATTATCTTCTTTCATTTCTGAAAGGCTTCACCAGACACATCACTGAACCCAGTTAGTTTTTATTTTTCTGTGTGTTCTGAAAAAGGTAATTTCTTTTCAGAGAAACCAACTTTCTCATTATTCACTTTTGTTACTTAATTCAATATATTTAATTTCTTCTCACCATAGTCGAACTCGGTCTCCTTCTCTGGATGCCATTTCTGTTCAGTTCTGTGGCTTCTGAGTTGCCTGTGTTCAGAAAGTGAGAGTAATATCTAAGAAAAGGAACAGACTCAGAATATTCGTAAGCAACAGCACTACCAATTTCAAACATTACAGTTGATCAGCTGTATTTTGAGCAGTATATTTAATTATTTTTGGAGTAAGGAATTTATACATTTTATTGTATTCATTTTTAGCAGATAATAATAAACAAGTTTATATTCTTCCCTATACAATATTTGCTACCTGTCTATTCATTAGCAAATGGGCTGGCTACAAGTGTAAATAACCCCACTTAGAAATCAGTGGAGTAAAGTGAATGCATGTGAGCATGATTCATTCAAAAAGCTACATGGTATTATATAAAACTCTTTGTATTACATGCATTTAAATTGTGTATTTCATTGACATTAAAAATAAAATATTTGTTTTATTTTTATCTGATGTATAGCTTCATTCTTTTATTGAGGAAAGAGGTCAAGGATAAAAGGCAAGTAACTGTTACAAAGTATGTATTCAAAGCACAGAACTCTAAGGCATTATGTCTGGGCAGGAAGAAGATTCAGTCTGAAAACAAAACCAATATAATTCCTAAAAAAGTTTGGAAATTCAGGGATTTTGATTATGAAGGAATTAGAGGAAAATTTAGAAGAATATTATGTAGAATATCACAGCATTCCCTGAGTTCATTCACTCTTAACAGGGACAAAATCCTGTCCTTGATT